>JAQBSW010005511.1:0-56801 GCA_029291075.1 Eudiplozoon nipponicum
TCGGCGAATGATTTGTGTCGTTACAGAATCATTATTCAATTAAAAATACAAATGCCGATAATGGCCTCACTACAAACGATTTAAAAAGTTTAATTTAGTCATTGAAAACAAGTGCGAAGTTTGTGTAACGATGAGCGGAATATTGAATCTATTTAACTTGAACTTGGTTCGTTGCATTCGAGGGCATCCGTTGTAACTATTGCTAAATCTTTTCGCTTGCATGAAGTATAAAGTTATTTGGCATACTGATTAAGGAACACAAAAATCTCTGGTACCTTTGTCAATATTAAACCGTGTCTGATGCTTAATTTTTATTTCTCATAAGATTTGTTTAAGGTACCGATCTCCGTGGAGACTATATGTTTATAAGTTATAACATCGTATTAATAATTTCTATGTTTACTGAACATAGCTTCTCCGTCTACTCATTTTATTTCACAAACTTACTAGTTTAAAAAAAATATAGCTATGTCTTTAAAAGTAAAATAAATATTTTTATCTTTTAAAACGTATTCTGTAAAAGTGTGTGCTCAAATGCTGATAAATAAGGAAATTAGTGTAAACCGCCCGGTCGATCGGCCTACGTACGCTGATCGACAACCTACGCGTGCATATCGGTAGATGGTTCTAGAAATCGACATAGACCGTTGATTCTCTTTAATTGCTGGTAATGACAAGTTTGTTACCTTAAATAGCACTCCTAGATTAGCCGCATTAAATGTGCATACTAGTGCTGCTTCAACTTTCTTTTTGTGCTGTTAAGAAATCCTCTTCTCCCTTAAACGGAATTTTTAAGTAAATTGCTTTATATTCTAGTACTAAACACGACTCTTTCTTTTGATTCCTCCTCATAAAAATGGCCTAAATTGATTTCTAGGATAGCGATTATACATTAGATAATTTGTTGCATTAGTATATTCGTCACTTTTATTATCAGGTCTTACCAATCTGGCAATTATAGAAAAACATTCGTAAAATGTTTATAATTTGAATCGAACTGTAGGAAACTGCTATAATGCAAATTAACATTTAAATATTTAAACAAACATTGTTTGCGCGGGTGGTTATAACATTTACTATAATCAAGGTTGCAAACTTGATATAAACACCTTACCCATTAAGTACTTACATATGTCAGTATAAACTAAGAATTGTATAGTGTAGAAAAGGCAATTCATCCAGTAGACCGGTTTCGTCCTTATTGGGAACTCATCACGTACTGGCCAGAATTTGCCGCGGACAGGGCTCGAACCTGGGCACGTCTGCTTCGGAATCTGGTGCTCTAACCACTGAGCCACCCTGCCGCACACTCACTACACACAATTTTCAGTTATATACTAACTAATGTAACTTGGTTAGTCTATTTTTCCTTTAGGTGGAGCTCATATGGCATCCATTTAGACCCAAAGTTCCAACTAACCATCCCCAATCTGTCATTACTGAACAGACACCACACTACATGGGGAAGTGGTATTGAAATGAACATTTATATAATTAAACGAACATTGGTTGCGCGGGCGGTGATAACATTACTATAATCAAGGTTGCGGTCTTGATATAAACACCTGACCCATTAAGTACATACATTTGTCAGTATAAACTAAGAATTGTATAGTGAAGAAAAGGCATTTCATCCAGTAGACCGGTTTCATTGGAACTTTGTGTTTAAATGGATGCCTTATGAGCTCTACCTACAAGGAAAAAAACTAACCAAGTTATATTAGTTAGCATAGGACTGAAAATTGTGTGTAGTGTGCGGCAGGATAGCTAAGTGGTCAGAGCACCAGATTCCGAAGCAGACATGACCAGGTTCGAGCCCTGTCCGCGGCAAATTCTGGCCAGTACATGATGAGTTCCCAATAAGGACGAAACCGGTCTACTGGATGAATTGCCTTTTCTACACCATACAATTCTCAGTTTATTGTGACATATGTAAGCAATTAATGGGTCAGGTGCTTATATCAAGTTCGCAACCTTGATTATAGTAAATGTAATAACCCCCGTGCAACCAGTGTTTGTTAGCTTTTCATAGAACGATTTTTGATTCAAATAGTGTCACGATACGATTGAAAATAATAACTGTGTAACAAACAATTGATCCATCAATGTTTGAAATGATATATTTCAATTAATTGTTTGCTTTGTTATAAATCATTGTACAATATTTGATTTTTATTTGCAAACTCAGGTTATTAAAGGATTTTTAAATTTAAATTTAGCCCGCAATACACCATCTCCACGACTTAGTCATGACTTAACGATCACTAAATTACACCCAAGTCGAATTCGGCACAATTCTGTTAATCACATCTCTGCTGTAAATAAAACAATGTGTGCTTATATGTCGGGTATGTAAACTAAGTCAACTTTTGAACTCTTGATCAGAGCACAATGTATTCTAACCAATTTTCTTGTCAGGTTTGTGCGTAGTATAATCTAAACGCTAATTCATTTGTTGGACCAGATTTGCTGTTTATAAAGGCTTTCTATTAAAATGCATTTTTACTGGCTTTAATATTAATCAGGCTATACATTTAGTATTAGCCTGTAGAATCGAAAACTGCTTTGTCAAACGATTTCAATATATGCAAGTATGTATTAGGTGTTGCGAACCTAGTAACAAATTAGTTCACTTGTGACCAGAAGGATAAACCAAAGGCAGCATGAACGGAAAGTATAATCTCATGCACATTCGTTTCGTGTTTACTGGCGAATCATCAGTAGGAGCCGTATTACGCCCTTTTTCCACTATATATTTTGGTCAAGAATGTGGGATAATAGGACGGTACAATCTACTACATGTGGGATAATAGGACGGTACAATCTCCTAATGTGGGATAATTGGACGGTACAATCTCCTACATGTGGGATAATAGGACGGTAAATCTCCTATATGGGATAATAGGACGGTACAATCTCCTAAATGTGGGATAATAGGACGGTACAATCTCCTAATGTGGGATAATAGGACGGTACAATCTCCTAATGTGGGATAATAGGACGGTACAATCTTCTTATGTGGGATAATAGGACGGTAAATCTCCTATTTGGGACAATAGGACGGTACGATCTCCTAAATGTGGGATAATAGGACGGTACAATCTTGACCAAAATATATATTGGTTAAAGGGCGTAATACCGGCTCCTACTGATGAGTCGCCAGTAAGCACGAAACGAATGTGCATGAGATTATAGTTTCCGTTCATGCTGCCTTTGGTTTATCCTTCTGGTCACAACTGAAGTAGTTTGTTACTAGATTTCAATATTTAACGGGCAAATATGTTGCACTCATCTACAAACAAGACTGCAAGCGGTTAATGCTAGAATTATTAAATAAACATTGATTGAGCTTATGGTAAGAATTATTATAATTTTTTTCTGAACGATTGATAAGTCACCAGTAAGCACGGATTGAATATGCACATTAAATTACATCTTCTTTTCATGCTGAGTTTGGTTTTTCCCTCTGGTCCTATTTGAACTAATTTGTTGCTTGGTGCACACCACATAATACAGAATTGCGTATATTATAGTTCTCTTGGATAAACTAAATGAATAGAGAGGGTGTTTAAGTAAAATCTGACAACTTATTATAAATTAGCGGATCTATGTTTTGACTCAGGCTGAATTACACTTGTTTTTTTCTTTAAAATAATTATTGTAATTCTTTTGAAATGCGAGCCTTAATAAAATCTATTGAACCATTTCCATGTGCAAAAAGAAAGAAATTTCATCAGATGCAAGAATCGTTTCTTTCACACACTTTGCCCAGTTATCTACAAATGAACACTTCTTTATATATAAATTGAAAGGGCATGTAACAAATGCCAACATGGAGAAAATATGAAATAAGGAAACAATAAATTAATTGCGTGCATCACCTCCAGTTCAAGCCCAATGTCTGGACATGGTTCTTCTGCTTGCATAAATTTGTCTGAAATTTGTTTATCCACAAATCTTCGTATGTGATTAACTCCATTCTAATATTGCTTTTAGAAATTATCTTAAATGATAAGTCTGGAAAACATACGTGTGATGTTTCAACGAGTTCCATTAAAACAGGCGTCTACGTTGGACTGTTCCCTCCTTCGAGTAATTAACCGTCTGGTCGATCGGCCTAAGTAAGTTTATCGACAGCTTGCGCATGTATATCGGTAAATAATATTTGATGTAGACATTAACGGCTGTTTCTCTTTGATTGCTGGTAAAGGCAAGTGTTTTGTCTTAAATAACATTTTTAGTTTGGAATTGTATGAGGAAGAAACGGTTTCTGTATTTGATAAATTTATTTCACTTTTTGGACATGGAAAGTGTACTATGACTTTTATTGTGGTTCAAATTCCACAAAAATCCTTCAAAACACTGGATGAACTGGTGACGTTAAAATGTAGAGCGCGGAGAACATTATTATCAGTACAGTAAGCGATTACATTTACCAGGAAATTTGGTGTGCGGTTTACGCAAGTCTAAATTACGGGTCAATCGAAGAAATCTTACAAAGTTGGTGTATTGCAATATTGAGCAGTTAAATGAAGTTGAAGCAGTGTTACGGGCAAGAATCGGGTGTGTATCTTGTGCATTAGACGAAATAAGTCTTTTTGCAAGAATGGGATTTCTGACGTTTATGGCAGCTGTTATGACGAAAGACAAAACAAAAATATTGAAGAAATTTAAAAATTATATAAAACTTGGAGTTTTGTATGATTTACTTCTGACTGATATTTATAAACACGTGTTTAACTTATCTAAAATAGCAATCGATCAGTTAACAATGAAGGCATTATCGATGAGCCGAAATTATGGAATTAATCCTTTCTAATAAATGCGATGTTGATTTTGAGGCAGCGTTTGAATTACTATTTGAACTAACATCCAACTTATAACCTACAATTGTCGATTATAAAAATTTGTTCAATACTATTTTAGTTGACAAGGCTTTATATTTGAAATCGTCCAAATGCGCAGAACAACATGCATTGACAAGGCAACATTTAAATGCATTTAAAGATGTTAGAAGAAATGCAGACATAAAAATACTACGCGCTGATAAACTTAAGGGCGTTCTAATAATGTACAAATCCGACTACTAACGAAAAATGGAAAACTTGGTAAATGACAATGCAAAGTTCACGCGTCTAAAGGATAAATAAGATGAAATAGACAAAGTGGAGCGCCAAGTAATAAATGAAATTAAGATATTGACAGATGCCGCTTAAATTGATAAGGGCATTGCACAGAATCTCAAACCTGTTGGATCACCTACACCGACAATATAAGGATTAACAAAAACACAAAAGAATTTTGTCCTATGAGCCCAATATTATCAATAGTCAATTATCCGTTTCATGAATTGGCTAAATGGTTAGTCCGTATACTGAAACCATTGCGCAAACTACTAGGTAATTATTCGGTTGCCGATTCCTTTGAGTTTGATAACAGAATTACCGATTTATATATTGAAAACAAGATTTTGGGGTCTTTTGATGTTACGCCTTTGTTTACAAATGTTCCAGTTGACGAAATCATTGACAAGCAGTAGAACAAGAAATATTACCATCGCCGGTGCCAAATCACACTCTACACAAGCTTATCTTATAATGCACGAAAGACGTACGGTTTCGCTTTAATGGAAGCATCTACGATCAGACTGATGGTGTGGCAATGCGGAGTCCCTTATCTCCAGTGTTGGCTGAGATTTTTCTAGGACATTTAGAGAAAACATCATTTAGGAGTGATCTAATTAAATATTTTTAATATATACGGTACGTGGATGATATATTTTTTGTCGCAATCACGAACATTGCTTCAATGTTTTAACAAAGCGCACTCAATATCGGTTTCACGTCAGAACACGAGAAAGATGATAGTCTGACTTTCTCAAATGTACCACTAAAGACAGGTACCAATGGTAAATTAAATAGAGCCATTTACCATAAACCAACCTGGTCTGCAAAGTATTTTCATTACAGCAATTTTATGACGTTTAAATATAAATTATAAACAGTTCGTGGCATGTTTTCAAGACTTGACATGTTTGTTAGTCCAGATTCAAAAGACAAAAAAATCTACATTAGACAATAAATGTTTTATTTTCTAATGGCTATCCTAGGCAATTAATTTAATTAATAAAAAAGGAAGTCAAACGAAACAGACGTATTTTGGACTTAAAAAGAAAGCAGTACACCTGCAAATTCCACTTAAGTGGTATGATGTTTTTCGAATAGCATAAAACGAGGACGAAGCGGCATTAGCACACACATTTACTGCAGTAAAACTAAAAGTGTTATTTAAAGCAACACACATGCCTTTACCAGCAATCAAGGAGAAACAGGCGTTAATGCCGACATCAAATATTATTTACCAATATACATACGCAAGTTGTCGATCATCTTACGTAGGCTGATCGACCAGCCAGTGACTTACTCGAATGAGAGAACATTGCAACTTGGACACCTATTTTAAATCAAATTGTAAATAAATGTGTGCAATTGCGTAACGCATAGTTGAAACCTCACACGCATGTTCTCCAGACTTGGTGCTTAAGGTAATTACTAAGTTCAATAACAGAAGGGAGTTAGCCAGATACGAAGCTTTATGGAGAAACAGGTTTCAGCCGGATTTATGTAAGCAGAAGAAACATGTTCAAGCATACAGCTTGAACTGGAGATGATGCACGTAATTGATGGGTTGGTCTCTTATTTCAAACTCTCTCCACGTTTCAATTTTTGTATTTTGTTTTAACTTTCATTTTATATATAAATAGATGTTCATTTGTAGACACATGAGAAGAATATGCGGAGGAAATGGTTTTTGCATCTGATTAAATTTCGCTTTATTTTTGCAAATAGAAAGGGTACTATGAATTTATTGTAATATTATAATAATATTTTATTTATTATTATTTATAATATTAAAAATTATAATAATATTTCAATATTTATTTATATTATTTTATTATTGATGTGTCATATTTATTTCCATTTTTTCATGCAATGACATTTGTTTTATGAATGTTCCGCGTAAATTGGAAATAATAGAATAGAATGGAGAATAGTAGAAGAGATTGTGTTGAATTTATTGCAGTTTAGCAGAATATAGTTTAATATAATTTTTTTTAAATGTAAGAGATTAAAATAGCATTGAAATTAATGGACTAAAATAGAATAGAAAGGAAAGAATAAATAAAATGGAAGAGAATAAAATTAACTATAATATAAAAGAATTGAATAGACTAAGATAGAAGTGAATAGATTATAATTGGATAGATTAGAATAAATAGAATAGAAAATAATAAAATGAAAATGAATAATTTTTACTATAATATTAAAGAATAAATAGGATACAATTGAAGTAAATAAATTAGACTAGAATAGTACAGAAAGGAATGAAAATGAACGAAATGGAAAATATTAAATTGAGTGGAATAAAATAAAGTTAAATATAATATAAATGAATTGAATAGAATAAGATAGAAGTGAACAAATTGGAATAGATTTAAAATGAATACAATAAAATTGAATAGAACGGAATTGAAAATGGTAATTAGAATGGAACAGAATAAAATTGAATATAATATAAACAAATAGAATAGATTAATATACTTTACTTTACTGCGGCTGACTCCTTTTGGAGGATAAGCCGGCTCCACATTTCATGGAGTTTCTTGGGAATTTGTAGTTGCATTGTCGAAGACTAGCTTTGTAGTTGCATAGATTAATATAGAAGTGAATTAATTATAATAGCATAGAAAACAATGGAATAAATTGAATGTAAAAAGAATAGAATATTTTACGAAGGAAGCGAATTGATTAAAACAGTAGTGAAAAGTATAGAATTAAATAGAATAGAACAGAATAGAGTACAATAGATTGAATGGAACGGAATAAATTTCAGTTTGGTATAAAAGAATAGAATGGACTAATATAGAGATGAATAGATAAGAATGTCGCAGAAAAGAATTGAATAAGACACAAGTGAATAAAATAGCTTAGAAAAATGGAATGGAACAGAATAGAGTTAAATATAATATAAAAGAATAGAATAGAATAGAATAAGTTAGAATTGAATAGATTAAATTGGCGTAGAAAAGAATGGAATAAAATAGAATAGAACAGAACAGAAATTTAAAATAGAATGCTACAGAATAAAGTTAAACATATTATAAAAGGAAATAATATAATATGAAAAAAGTATATAGATTAAAGCGGCGTAGAGTAGGATAAAGATTAATGGAATATAACATAAAAGAATATAAAAGGAATAGAATAAAATTGAATAGAATATGATAAATTCGAGCGGAAAAGAATAGAATGCAGTGAACTAGATTGGACAAGAATATTTCAGAATCGAAAAGAGGGTTTAAAAACAGAATTGCGTAGATAAATGAATTATTAAATAGAATAATCTAGGATAGTGTAAAATGAAATGCAATATATCTATCATAAACCAACTTAACCTTTTCTGCTTTTCTAATTTTACTAATGAAATACTACTTTTTGTTGATGTTTTTCTTTTCAAAATGTTATCACACTGACAAAAAATATATCAAATTCGAATAACATTGTTCATGAAAATAGCAGACCAAATAAAGTTTACTCATATTTGCTTAAAACCGATATTTCACATCACGTATATTTGGCCTCACACCTGTTAGGTATTAAACAAAGTCCTGATTTTTTTTCAGATCTGGCGAAGCCAATCTTTCTCTACCCACGAAATTAACCTTTTGAGTTTTGTCTTTCTTAATCCGTCTGCTGTTTATGTTTATTTTATTTAGAAGATGGTGTGATTTTTAATCAATTTTAATGGATCCTGTATCTCGTTGTATGGGCTAAGTTTATTTATGATGTCTACACAAAATTATTAATTTAATTGCGGAAATCTGTAAGTGACATTGCGAAATAGTTGAACGAAAAACTCCATAAATGGTTATAATCCAAAATCAATGTTTGTTACCTAGCTATTTTTAATAAAATGTAGAAAGAGCAGTATTTACAGACTATTTGGATTTAGTTGAAATATATAAATTCACTTGTCGTAGGCAACAAAAGTTTCTACAGTTAAAATCCATCTATATATAGTATTGACATTTATACATTACTGTCACTTAACGGTAAGATATTTTTGCATTATTCTACTGTGTGGTTTATATTAAGAATTATTTAATGTAGTCGTATTTCATTAGATAACAATATATTTTATTTCCGTCATTAAATTACGATGGAAGTCTGACTGTTCTTCATTTCATGTTTACGAATTTGAGACACACAACAATTCCGTGTTATTTATGCGGTCGCACAGCCTAGTAAAACTGCCGTCTGTCACGCGTACTGGCGCGTTTCGTCCTTCAATGGTCGTCAAAAGAATACGACGGCAAACTTTCTTGCGAGGATCAAACCGCAATGCATATATTTGGAATGCAAAATTCTAAATGCTGCTCTTACCTAAAGCAGTTTCACATACATTTTGCTTGACTGGAAATGTCGGCTGCCCAATTTCTATGCAGTCACGAACAGTAAATTTCGTCAGCTTTCGCAACACATATATCCAGGTAACGCAATTAAAAAATCAATGATTGCGCGGGTGGTAGTAAAAATTCATTAAATCATGTTAGCGAGCTTGATGTAAGCACCAATCCCATTGTATTTAACCAGTCGTCGAGCAACATAGCAAAACTACCGTGAACCACACGTACTGACGCGTTTCGATTTTCCACAATCATCATCAGAGTACGAAGGAAAAATGACTAGCGAGGATCAAATCTCAATAAATATATATGGAAAGCAAAACTAGACTTGCTCCTCTTATCTCTACTAATCTCACATAAATTGCACTTGACTGAAAATGTCAGCCGCACATGAACATGAAACCTTTAGCATCTTTCGACACATTTATGTAAGTTATACAATTATACAATCTTTGATTGCGCAAACGGTTACAATAATTATGTAAATAGAATATTCGAGCTATAAATTAACATCAATTCCATTGTATTTAACCGATCGGACAGCATAGCTGAACTACCGTCAGTCACACATACTGTCACGTGTATATCTTCCATGGGTATTCAATTGATTATGGGGGGAAATGTTTATTCAGGAGCGTGAGCCCCTACGGATTTTCGAAAAAATATATACATATGCATTTCGGTTGGACCCTCATTAGTTGACGATGAACTGGAACAGCTGGAACGCGTCAGTTTGCGATGTTGACAGTAGTATTGTTTAAATTTTAGCAGTGATTTTTTCAAATTTTATTTTTAATTACTTTTGCAATCCCCCAAATCCATAATAGCTTAAATTCACATTGCTTTTGTGAATGTCCGGTGGCCATGATAACAATAATGAAAAAAAAGTAGTTACAAATATTTCAGTATCAATTTTATTTTTAAATACAGATAATTGAAATTATATACGTTAATGTCGAGAATGTTTGTAAGAATGTATCACTAAAGCAATTATATTTAATTCCTGAAAGATGCCTGAAGTTATGACTGGAACCATAAGTCAAGTAAATGAAAAAATATGGATTTCGCTATTCGAAACCGATGACTGATGCATTTCGCGGTGCAAAAGTTACTTGGGCTTTTTATGTTCGTTTGCTTTTTATCAATTTTTAAATAGACGCAGCACATCCTTCGGCGTATTTTTTTAAAAAGGATACCTTGTTGCCTGCGAAATAAGTTTATTTAATTGAGCATTTCTTTCGGCAGCAACTAATCGTTAAAATTTGGCGGCTTAACATTTCAAACCAATTATTTCTGTCTGCTTCATAGGAATTTCTCGCAAACATTTTACTCATTTTAGGTAGCCTCGCAAACCTCAAACCACCTTTGAAGAACAGATACTCATTTTCTGGAACTTTAGGTAACTAGTCATTTGAAGATAAATTTGAGGCATTACTATAGAATTTTCTTAATTATGAATTTACTTTTCTTATAAATATCTAAATAAAATTTAATGTAAATGTGTGCATTTAATTCTCAAATCAAGTGTTCGTGCTTGATATAAACACAAATCCCATTGTATTTAACCAATCGCACGACATAGCAAACCTTCTGTCGGGCAAACGTGCTGACGCATGTCCCTCCTCCATGATAATTATCAAAGCACGACGACAAAGTGACTAACGAGGAAGAAATATAAGTTATGTAAAATTAGATTATCGGCTCTCATGCTTAGTAGTATTGCATAGTTTGTACTTGACGGGAAATGTCGGCTGTACAATTTCTGTGCACTCCTGAATATTAACTTTCTGCGGTTTTCGCCACATATACAGGTAATATAATTAAGCATTGATTGACTGCGCAGGTGGTGATTATACCTCCTTTTTTAATAAAGTTTTCGTGCTTGAGATAAACATCAATTCAATTGTTCTTAACCAATTGATCAACATAGCAGACCTTCCACCAAGCAAACGTGCTTACGCCTGCCCATCTCTTATGGTCACTGACAAACTGATCAACGAAGATCAAATTAAAACTACGAGTTTGATATAAATACCAATCCCATTGTATAGGCATTGGTTAGCGTAAAATAAGCATTTTATAGAATAACAAAGGTAATTCATCCGGCTGTCCTGTTGCATTCTTATTGGGAGCTCTTCAGGTCTTACCCAAAATTATGCATTGAACGCGGCTCGAACTGGAGCACATTTGCTTCAGGGTCTATGAATCTGTCCACTGCACCAACCTACCGCCCACTACCCTCAATTTTGAAATGTATACTAACTTATATATTTTTGGTAGCCTTGTCTTGACGTGAAGTCCGTGGCTACCCTCAGTCTCTCATTAAAGACCAGACACAAGGCTACCTGGTGTATTGACATTGAACTCAAAATGTACAAAACTAAACATTAGTTAATTGCGCGGATGTTGATAACGAATCAAGTTTTAATGCTTGATCTACACACTAATTCGCGCAATCAATGAATTTTTTACTTAGATATGCTGGCCTGTCTGTTATGCACATGAGTCATATAAATCCTGTGATTTTCGGCTCAGAAAATCTCAATGCTCCTATTATACTCTGGGGTTTTTTCTCGCTATAATGTCTACATTTTAGCGCCAAGCCACTGCTTAGACCTCGCGCTTTGCTTCCTATGCGGTTCTTTTTCCAACTGTATTTTTCAAAATTTATTCTAAAACGAGATGTTTGTTTACGCCCAACAATGTCCTGCAACCATACCCTATTCAGCTTGTCAGCTTTTTTCTATGTGATGATTGAACTCATAAGTATAGATTGTCTTGCAAACTATTTCATACTCTAGTGAAAAAGAAAACTTTATATTTGTTATTTTCAAGTTTAAATGTCGTGAACAATTTGTGTATGTCCAGTTTTGAACTCAAATATAGTGTCAATTTTGCAGTAAGGAAAACTGTTTTAATTCAGCACTAATTCTATAATTGGCTTTAGACGAGCTCATGCCAGATTAGTCTCACCTGCCTCTTTGTTAACATGGTTAATTTTAAATGAACGCTTCCATTGTTGTTACCTTCATAAAACAACTATATATAAGTTATTGGTCCTTTTATGACCACTTTGTGTATTTTATCCTTTACAGTGACTTTATTGTAACCGCAACTGATTTAATTTAGTGCTGCTGCTTCATAATATTTGTTCCTTCTCAAACATGAATTAAGGCAAGACGAGCTTTCGAAACGTATTGTTTCATAACTGATCATAATTACTTAAATCAAGTTTGCGATCTTGACTAAAACACCTGACCCATTATGTACATATGGTTGTCAGTGTAAACTAAGTATTGTGTAATGTAGAAAAGGCAATTCATCCAGTAGACCGGTTTCGTTCTTATTAGGAACGCATCCACACTGTCCGGACAAGGCTCGCACCTGGGAAAATATGATTCGGAAATTGTTTCTTCGACCACTGGGCCATCCCGCCCCACATTTGTTGGGCAAGTTAAATTTTATCAGCTTCAGTTGTGTTTATTTTTGAAAACAAAATTTCCATTTAGGGTTTAACGTGCGCGATTTTAGTGCCATATACATTATTGGTTTTTTTATCAAATTTATACAACTAAAATGGCCTCACTTCTTGCCTACATAGTTAAAGATTAATACTATGAATTAAATAAATTTATCTGAACTATTGCTGTTTCTTAAAAAGTAGTCGCCTGATGCAAATTGTGTGGTATGTTTGTGGTTAAAAACGATAAGTGACAAGCCTCCTAAAAGATTAGTGTCCTAATAGATTAAATTCATGTTTGCTTTTATTCGGGATCACTTTGGCCCTGTGTACTTCGTGACGGCCTTAACTCCTTCCGTCACCGCATGTTTTGCCAGCCTACAAGCCATATGAAGCCTTACATAGGTCCAAAACTTGTGGCCGGTGATGATAGACTTCTTGTTTTAGGGTGATAATCGGATGGCCTCTGCGGCCGCGCACTCGATTATATCATCAACGAAAGAGCCAATTATTGATATGGCCTTGGGTGAAATGCGTCTATCCGGATTCACCTGGCGTAGTACTTTGTGGATATAGATGGCGTAGAAATTTCGTTCCTCTCCTCCGCTTATTATACTTCTCAGTTTTTGGACTATTAATCTTAGCAGCCTTGTTCGCAGCTATTCCGGAAACAACCTGTACAGGCATTATTATTACAATGCAGAGCAACGGGTTTGATTGGTGTGATTCGACTGACTGGTTGGTATACAGTGAATACAGTTTACCTTTGTGAATTTTGCTTCATATTTTTCAATTATCTATTAAATCTTATGTTTTATATGAACAAAGATTCGAATTACACTGCGAGCGCGTACTGGCTATTGCGATGCTGCTGCTCCGAAACAAAACTAGCTGTTATCTCCATTTCCTTTGGTGGTTGACTTTATAGGCCGCATTTTTTTAAATGACCTCAATCGAAAGTTTAACGGAAGGTACATATTGAAGGTGTCATCTTACTGTTTCAGCATTTTTATCGTCATCCTGTTTAAAACGAACTCCGTTCCCTGCTTTTAACAGCTTCACTAGAAATGTTTTATAATTTCTCAACTTGTGATCATCGAGCTCTTCTCAAAACTTTGCGGAAAAACTGCTATCTGCGTTTGTGTATTATATCATTAGAATTTGAGTAATAATCATTATTTTTAATTACGCATGTAGCTTCCTTTGTCTGTATTTGTATAATTAAATGATTATTACAATTAATTTAAATTTAGTTGATCATCTAAAATAGTACACATGTATGCATGAGAAATGTAAAATGTTACTTTTAGTTGGTCTTTTATTGTAATTAAAGTCGTTTACATTTAAGAAACTTTGAATATTTTATGAACCATTTATTGCGGTAAATATGTGAATTGATTAATTTTAATCTATAATAGTTACGGTTTTTCGATTGAATAATTAAATGAATAGGAAATGTCAGCTGAGTTTCTATTGTATTCATTTACAACAGCAGTATGGCTGGATATTTATTGAATTTCATTTGTTAATTATTGCGTTTCCGAACTAGGATGAGTTCATTTAGCTAGCCTATTATTATCTTGAAGTGAAATGAGAACTTATATACAGTTGCTCTTCCAGCAAACAATTTCACTTCAAGTAGTTTACCGACTATTTTTTCATTCTTTTAGGGTTCCGATTTTTTTATCCACTTCGGTAGGCTCGAAATGCATGTGTACAAATTATTATATCTCTTATCGAAGTTGACTTTGGCTTATTGAACTAATTGATCGCTTGTTACGCAATACCTCATACAAACTTGCATTTATATATTAATGTTCGCCGCAACAAACAATATATAAATGATATATATTTTTTGAATGATGTCATGACTTACGCGAATTGTGACAAATAATGTTGATTAAGGCCATAGTTTATGGATCTGCTGAAGTAACAGCTGTTCATAAGTATTGGTTCTAAACTTTAGTGAAATTCAGCCTAGCCAGAAATCCATTGTGTTGTTAATCTATAAAGGCTCTGTATGTATTATATATAGTGAGCTTTCTTTGAAAACGCGTTTAAAAAGTCTTCATATTGACTTAATTTCATTACTGCTCTTATACAAATTCGTATAAGAGATTTTAGTGTCCACCTGTCCTTCATTCTCGGACCAAATATATAATGAGCTGATTAAACAATTGACGGTTTTGTGTCAATTGAAAGCACTCGAAGGTTGGTAAAATCTTGATTCCTTTACATTTATAGGTGCACAGCATGTTTTTAAAAAAATTAATTGAAGTGTTCTCACTGGTCCCTTGACTCTGAGGCCGTCCATACACTGCTTGTCCGAAAATGATTGTGAATACTGCTTTTCGATTTTTTTCCTTTTTTTAGATATAGGTCAAATATATAGTGTGTTCTGTACATATTACCTGCTTCGAATGTTAAGTCCTCATTAGGCACGAAACGCATGTACACATTAGATTATATATTTTTTTTTTACTAGAAATGTTTAAAATATTTATAGGGCTGAGAAAATGATCTAGATCATCGCAAATTAGTCATTTAACCATTCTGTGGTCGTTCACCTGTTTACTGTACATGGTTATAAAAATTGTGATTTCCCTCTTTTGATATTTATTTCGGTGCAGCCCCTGTAAAGCCAACCATTCATGGCGGATTAAAACTTCCGCTTGAAGGTATCCAACAAGGCGATAGTCTCTCGATGGTAGCTGAATTTGTGGCACATCCTTCGCCTAAAATCACTTGGTACAAAGACGGTGTGAATCTGGACAATCATCCTCGACTATGTGTACGTTCTGTTTAACTTATTTGTGTGCCATCATTTTTTACTATATCTTTTGATTGTAGACTATTAATTTTTTGTTGTTGTTAATGCTAATTCATTTATAGCGTGTATTCATTGATTTCAGCTGGCAATGTTACACAAAATGTTCAGCCAAGCTCATTCACTATTTGAATGCAAATTGTATTACCTGTTGTATAAAATTTATTTGTGTATTTTTTAATAAATACAAGCGTATGCTGAAACAGACCAATGCATTGCCAATAATTCAGTTGTTATCGTTTTGGTGGCTAACGGCTAATGCGATCGGCGCAAGCTTGCCTCCAGCCGTGCCAAGATTATTTGTACAACTTATGTTATACTTTTTCAGCGCTTCCTGTGAATCACTCAATAGAGCAGAACAAACTGCTTTCGGATTAGAACGATATTTAATAGGTCATTCTGTTTGCTTTGAAACTATCACTTCATTAAAGAAATTGGCATCATTGTTGTCGCAATAGTTATTTATCGCTACCGCAATAATCCATCTTAATCAGTTGATCAAAATGAACCATGTGATATAGTTGGCAGATAGGGTACGCTCGCTAAATGTGTAAACACTACACAGGTTCCTAGTACCAACAAAGCGAGCCGCCATGGTGTACAATTAATTATTGCCCATAACTGATTTCAGCAGTGGCTTTCAGAAAGCAGCTCGCTGTGTTTAGGTTTGTGTAAATTTTTATTAGTCACTGGTCTGTAACACAATCCGTCATAAATTGTCGATGCTGACATGGAAATGTTTTCGAGGCAGTTGATTATTCAAAATTTATCGACACAGAAAATATTTTACGAATATTCGACAATCTAGCTTCTTTTTAGATTGTACTTTCGTTCGCAGGATGATATGCTTACCCTATAAATATTCGGGACTACGCGAGGATGCCCAAATTTGGCAAAAATAGTAAATGCTTCAATAATTGCGGCGACAAGAGAAATCATTTATACAAATGAGAACGCCTAAGGCTAGAATAGCTTTTTCCTACTTTTGCCAGCTCCAGTGAATAGAGGAAATCTCACTTCGCTATAATGTTTGTGGGCACTGGGAATCTATGAATGCAGTTGGGTTTCACGCTAATAAAACTTGTACTTTGTGAAGTGACAATGTTAAAGTCATACGGCATTTATTCACTACCCTTATTGGAACTCAAGTTATTGCAGGATTGAAATTTTTCACTAACGAATTTTATTTACTCGATATTTCGACTACAATGTTCGAATCTCCCTTTCAAGAATTTACCTATATTTTTAATTTCACTCATAACAGTCACCAATTTTTACTTAACAAAGTACATTCCTGAAGCCAGGAGACGAAAAAAGCTCCCAAAATATCGGATTGATAAATTTTGGTATTATGAAATTGACAAGCATACAACAGATGGATTGTTAATGACGCTTATAGCTACAATGATTTCCACCACCCGTGACTGAGGAGCATAACACAAGTAGGTTATTAACAACAAATTTGCTGTTCCTATGCGTATTTTTGATCCAGCAATAAGCGCTTCCAGTTACGTAGACTTGGTCAGGGTTTGGCCTCCATTGCTAATAGTTCCAGAATAGTTAGTTCAAACGGTTAAAAAAATTTTTTTGTTAATTGCTCTTAGAAGCCTGGTTTGTAGACATTAATATCTAATTTTGCTTTCCAATATATATATATATATATATATATATATATATATATATATATATATATATATATATATATATATATATATATTGCGGTTTGATCCTCGCTAGTCAGTTTGCCGTTGTACTCTGATGATGATCATGGAAGATCGAAACGCGTCAGTGCGTGTGACTGACGGTAGTTTTTCCTATTTTTTTAATCGGATTGTTGTATAATTGAAGCTCACAGACTTGATTTAAAGGATTGTATTGACACACGTGTTTTCTTTTAAAATAGATTGTGTGCTCACCTACTCGCTGTTCTTTGAGCGCCGTCTACGCTAAACTCGAAGACGCAGGAGAATACGCTGTGATAATAGAAAACGAGGCCGGTAAGGACACAGCCAGAGGTCATCTTAAAGTCTTTCCAGCCAGGTAGGTCGAATGTATGCATATTGTTTTTTATTGCAAATGTGAATGTTAGCTTAATGTATTGTTCCACCAATGCATTAATTCGGCAGCAAAGCCGATTGGTAGTGAGCTAACTCCATTAATTCCTACAGATTCCTCATTTGCCACGAATGCTTTACATCTGGTCGCCTAAGTTCAGTTTGATAGCAATGCAACCACTTATTATTCATGCTTTAACTATTTAAGCTTAACAAGACCTTCTTTGTTAGACCGTTTAATTAAATGTCGGCAAATAAATTTACAATATCATCATACGTTCAATCATACATGCTGAACGGTCCAGTTGAAGCGAAAACCTCTCATTGGTTTGTAGCGAGTTGTTTCTTACGTCATTTGAAATTTATCAAATTTAATCCTACAGAATCTAACTGTGATTAAGTTGTGTTCCTCTTATCTAGTTAAAGAATTACATTCAGGTCTAAGCCAATAAATAATTTAGACTAAAAACACAGTTGAATGTTATTGTGATATCCGCGTAAATGCGACTGATTAATTAGTAGTATAATTGTATGAAGCTCACGTAGGAAGCTAGCTGACATTGCACGAATATCCATAAGTTAGGTATTTAGAATACAAGCGATATATATATATATATATATATATATATATATATATATATATATGAACAAATTTATTAGCTCGCCAATACAAAACTCAAGCCAACCGCACATGTGGCATATATAATACAAACTCAACTTACTTTCATTCATTCATTTGGAAAACCACGTATACCCAACATTCAATTTGGGTCTGTGTAGTTACACTTAAAGCAAATAAATCTGGCCAGTCTTCGGAAGAAAGGGTAAGTCAACAAAGATTAGATCGCAAGTCATTTCCAGTGGTTTGTGTGAACGATGTTGACGCCTTCGGAGGAAAGGGACGAATACGTACCCAGCCTGATTGAAGAAAAAATAGATGCATACCTGGAATTGGGGATCAATCAGATCTTTGTGAAACTGATAGTGCAAAGCGACAACCCGCGAACACAAATCGTGGAGATTCAGCATATGAAGCTCGAACTCCGCAAACATTCAAAGGATATTTTTCCGGAAATAGAATTGTCAAGATATTAGCAAAAATATTCACAAATAAATTTACTTTCGGCAGTTCAATGTGTGCCTTTTCCTCCCTACTGATTATTTACTATATATATATATATATATATATATATATATATATATATATATATATATATATGTCACACTCAATCCATCACACAGAATGACCAGATCTCAGACAATTATCTGCAATATGAGAATAACCCCTACACACAATGACACATACGAATATGCACTTACCTATCAACCAAAACAAGAAATAGAAGTGAAACGTAAAAACCATACTAGTTGCCAGCCACATAATCAAATAGAAACCCAGGATGTATATAAATGATATATATATATATATATATATATATATATATATTTTATATATATATATATATATATAAATCGCTGTTTGAAGCATTAAATAATAAATTAATGATAATTTCACTTGTTTTTAAAATTATCAGGCGTGGCGTATCCGGTTTAGTAGAGTTTCCATGTTCATCAGAAAAATATGTTCCAGATCGACCATTTTCATCTTTCGATCGTAATGAGAGAAACAAGGAGTTTGGTCTGCTACGCTCTGCTGACACTGTGCTGAATTCTCCTCCGCCGCACTCATCTGAATCTAATTCCTCGCCTACTCCCGTCGTCAAGCCTTTTTCACAACGGTTAATGAATTCGGGGTCACCGAGGTATCATGTTCATGGGCGCAATCATGAAGCGCCTTTCGGACAACCTGGGACGCATTTGGCTTTGCCTAAATATACTTCACATTCTACTGCACCCGGTCACGAATCGCAGGACCCCCAGTTTTTATCTGTGCCACCGAGTAAAGTAACCGCGCTACCAGGTGATGTAGTAACTCTGACTTGTAGAATAAGCGAGGAAGACACAAATAAATTTCGTGTCGTTTGGAGACTTTTGAGTTCGACTAAAATGTCGAAAGGTAATGTGATTATGCAACTGACAATACCTGTGAAAATTCTTAACATTTATTTTATTGTCCACATGAACTGCTTATTTTTCGCAATTTATCTACAGTTTTTTTCAAATGAGCGATTTATATATGCAAATTGTTTTGTGTCTGATATAAGGTTCAATAAGCCTCTTCGCGTGTAAGTTTGTATTTCGTTTTCATTGAATATGCGTCATAGCAACAATCATTCAAGGACTTTAGAAGAAAAACCTAATGGCTAAATTTTCCGTCAGTTCTTCCTTGGTTTGAACAATGATATTATGGCGTGAGAGATGTAAACACGGCATGTACAGAAACTTAACCTCCCAGTTCATCAATGTGTCTTTTGGTTAACAGGTAAATTTATGATCCGTTGGTTTGTGAGAGGGTATTTAATCTTGTGGATAAAACAATTAACCAATCATTGATTGCGAAGGTGATGGTAAAAATTCTTTAAATTAAGTTTGCGAGCCTGAAATGAACACTAATTCCATTGTATTCAACCAATCCTCGAACAACAGCAAAACTACGTGTGATTGACGTAACTTTTTCTATGCTGTTTGACGACGGGTTAAACAAAATGGAGTTGGTGTTCACTTCATACTCGCAAACTTGATTTATATAATAATTATTAATCTTCCTGAAGTTCACTATTGAATTGTGTATTATGTATTGCGCAACTAGACACAGATTAGTTCAAATATGACCAGAAGGATAAAAAATAACAGCATGAATAGCAACTAGAATCTCGTGCATATTCATTTCGTGCTTACTGGCGACTCATCTGTAGGAGTCGGTATTACGCCCTTTACCCACTATATATTTTGGTAAGGAATGTGGAGAAAATAGGACGATAAAATATCCTTACTTAAGTGTAAACATGTAGTAGTGGTCTAACTTCTTATAAAGCCTTCGACAATGCGACTGCAAAGCCAACTCATTATATATAATATATATACCAAGTCTGAAGAGAGTACCAACAATATCGTTATCGCGATACCAAAATTATGATATCGAAAGGTTTCATGGTATCAATAAAATTGAGTTCGATGTATGCTAAAGTTCACCAAAAATGAGAATTATTTCTATTTATGAACATCTTTTACACCAGGAAATCCATAAACTCTGGCCTTGATCGATATCAATAATCGAATTTAAGCATACATTAAATTCCCTTGTTTTTGGTATCATGTACCTTTTCAGTATCATAATGTTGGTATCAGGTATGACATAGTACTTTACACACTGGTATATATATATATATATATATATATATATATATATATTTGTTCTCACCAAAAACACGACCTGCCTAGTTGATTATTATCTGATCTGCATTTTGACAAACGTAGCTTTCATTGTTCCAGTAGTATTCTTTTGATAAGATATTTCGGCTTCACAAATTGGATAATTGCAGTTTCTATCCTTTGCAATGATTATTTAAAACCTACTGCATATATATATATATATATATATATATATATATATATATATAGCCATCATTGGCTAGACATTAGATCAGGTACAAAGTTAATTCATCAAGTAGGCCGGTTTCGTTCTCATTGGGAATTTGTGTAATGTCCGGAAATTGCCGCGAACTGGACTCGAATCGGGGCACATTTGATTCGGAGTCTGTGACCTTAACCACTGCGCTACCCCTTTCACATACTATACGCAAATTGAAGTCATATATCATGTTATATTTGTGTGTTCGCCTTTCCTCTAGATGGGATTTATTCGGAATCTCTTCATATCTGAAGTGCCAACTAACCAGGTTATAAGAGATTAAAATTATTTTACACCCAAATGAGAGGTTAACCAAATACATAAGCTGGTATATGACTTCACATTTTGTGTAGTTCCCGTGCACAAATCCCACACGAGAAATAACTTGACAACTATAAAACGTAGATGATTTTTCCATGCGCATAAATGGTTTAAAATAATTGATCAACTGAAGCTATTATTTTTACTATCCCTCAAATACAGAATTTTGTTTTAATAAAGACCTATCTTTTGTGTAATGTGCAGACAATCTAGAGATAGGGCGTGAATTGTGCGATCAGGAACGATTGCCTGGTGGTTGCATTATTCGAATCAGTCAGCACAGCCCTGTTGCAGGCGCACACCAGTTACAGCTGATTGGTGTAACACCTGCTAATGCTGCGGTCTACTCAGTTGCGCTGGAGCCAACAAAAGAATTAAATACTAGAGGAGACACATCTGACGTAAATTGCGGATTTGGAGTATCCACAGATCATAATGGAGAGAAGCCATCTTCAATTTGCCAGCTTCATGTGAACGAAGGTATGGCGTGCTTTGCTCATCTGCTGATTTAAGTTATAACATTGTGTATCCGTGGTATATCCATATTGACAATTTTATTCTATGTGGAATTTTCAGTCTAAGTCAGTGCTTAAATGTTTTTGTACCCTGCGCAGGGCTATCATCGTTCAATTTCATGCTAAAATCCACTGCTGTCGGACAATTGGTAGCACTCGTAGGTCGGGAAAATATTGATTGCTATACAATTCCAGGTGCATAGATTGCTTTTGACTTTGATTTATGGGTAAGGGTACTACAGGAACTATTAATTTAAATCAATTCTGTAGCAAGCACCTATCTTATTTTTTAACCAGACAGTAAACCTATTAAAATCACGGCAGGTGCATGTAATGATTATTTGCAATCTTTCAGGACTATATCGGAGCACGATGGCAAATTGACACGTGGATAATACCAAAGTGCATACATGAAGTAGTGAAAATCGGAAATGCGGCTCACATTTCTTCTATTCACAAATATACGCTACTCGACTAAAAATGTCGGCTGCATAATGTATACGCAGCCACGGTCCGAAGTTGTTTCTTCTCTTGGCACACTTACACCAGTAATTCCATTAAGTAGTCAACAATTGTGCGAGTAACAAATTGACAAAAGCATTAAAGCGCTGAATAAAATGAAGCAAGCGACGATCTCTTTTGTCAGCTAGTCCCACAATGTGGTTAATCTGTCGTGACTCAAACTTATTGCCTTATCTTGACCTGCCATGCTCATCATCAGACCAAGTTGGACAATAAACTAAGAAAACATTTCAGTTAACAATCAAATTGCTTCCAAAATCATATTAGACAATTTTAATTTTCTCTCACGTATACGGCCGATCTAAACATTTGAGACATCATTTTAATTAAGTATATTTTGCAATTAGTTGAAAAGATTTGAAAACGTTTAAAAGCCACATGAGTCTTGATTTGTCCGAAGAAATTCCATGCTTAAAAATTAAGCTTCCTTCTTTAATTGGAGATTTTGGTGTTTTAATGCATTGTATAATTATTAAAGCGCCTAGAAAATCGTATTCAGAATATGTCATTATTGTACTTAATTTACAAAAAAAAACAGCAGCTATATTGGTCATAACGATTAAGGCCAGATAGTATGGATTTGCTGGAGTAACACGTGTTGAGAAATAATTGTAATTCTCAATTTTGTTGAACTGTAGTATACATTGAAATCTATTGTTTTGATATCGTGTACCGACTGGGCAACCATAGTGTTGGTACCATGTACATTTTTGGCAACCATAATGTGGGTATCAGATGCTGACACAATAGGTGCGGTGTTGGTACCCTTTACACTCTTGGTATACATTTTATATATAGTGCGTTGGCTTTGAATTCACATTGTAGAAGATTTTATATGAAGTTAACTTCACTACTGCAGGTTTGTATATTCGTATACGAGATTTTATCGCCCTATTTTCCCACATTCTTCACCCAAATATTTAGTGGCTAAAGGGCGGAATACCGGCTCCTACTGATGAGTCGCCAGTAAGCACGAAACGAATGTGCATGAGATTATACTTTCCGTTCATGCTGCCTTTGGTTTATCCTTCTGGTCACAACTGAACTAATTTGTTACTAGGTTCGCAAAACCTAATACATACTTGCATATATATTAGTTCTTCGCAACAAACAGTATTTAACTGTAATATATTGAATTGAATGATGTCATGCTTACCGCGAAATGTGATAACTGATATCGATGAAGGCCAGAGTGTATGGTTTAACTGGAGTAACAGGTGTTCGGAAATTGTTGTAATTCTCAATTTGGGTGAACTTTAGCATAAATTTATATCCATCAGGTTGGTATCATGTACCGACTCGGAAACCATATTGTTAGTATCCGGTACTCATCGATTTAAAAAAGGTATCAGTTACTAACACTATAGCCATAGTGTTAGTATCCTTTACAGACTCGGTATATATATTATATAGTGTGAGTTAGCATTGAAGTCGCATTGTCGTTGACTTTAGATTATGTTAGCTTCACTATTACAGGTTTACACATTCGTCTAGGAGATTGTACCGTCCTATTATTCCACATTCTTCTACCAAATATATAGTGGTTAAAGGGCGTAATACCGGCTCCTACTGATGAGTCGCCAGTAAGCACGAAACGAATCTGCATGAGATTATACTTTCCGTTCATGCTGTCTTTGGTTTCTCCTTCTGGTCATATTTTAAATAATTTGCTACTAGTTTCGCAACACCTAATACATAATTGCATGTGTATTAGTTCTCCGCAACAAACAGAATTTAACTGTTATGTTTTCGAAACATCATTTTAATTAAGTATATTTTGTAATTATTTGAAAAAAAAAGAAAACGTTTAAAAGCCACTTGAGTCTAGATGTGTCCGAAGAAACTTTTTGCTGATGATGCATTTTATATCTATTAAAGCGTGTAGGAAATCTTATTCAGAATATGTCATTACTGTATTTAATGTTCAGAAATCACAGCAGCTGTATTATGTAAAATATAAATTATGTTTGTGGACATTGCATAAATAAATACGCCAGGCATTACTTTTTATGCTATTATGTAATACTGTCATCAATTACACGCCCCGAAACATGATCACAGTCACATGGAAAACACGTTTTACTGTGGTTTTTAACTCTCGCAGTCTTAGAAGTTCTGTGCTCGTCTAGGATGTACGAAACGTAGTGTGATTGTCAACGTAACTGATTCGAAATCCTGATTAGTTCTCTAGTATTTCTTTGTAATTTACTTTTTGGCAATCCAACATTCAATATGTATTTTAACCTATGGCGTGTTTACCCAAAGTGCTCTAATTTTGCAGTGAAACCGATTTCTCTTTTTATTGAAAACTTGCATAACCTTTGGTTGGAATGATCTGTCTATTTTCCCGTTCGTGATGTCGGGACTATTGTCGATGTTGAAGCGTTGTTTAAATTTGAACGTTTGCAAATTCAAATGTATCGTGAGCATTTAAATTCGCCTTCTGCCATTTCATATTTGCTCTCTTTGCCAATAGCTGTACTTTAGATGAATTGCGTACAGTTGTTACTAAATTCGTTTCTCTTTGTTATTCGTATCATTGAATCGTTCTTAACTGTATTAAACTGCTGTAATTTCAATTTTTTTTTCTCGCCAAACTTAGTGAATTTGTCAGGCATTTTGGGTCATAAAATGCGAATTCATCTTTTCATCTTGGGACCAATTTATATTTTTTCTTCTTATGTCGAAATCTAATCGGTCGACTTCATTTTAACGTACAGCGATTTCACACATAATGTCTATGGACACATTTAACGTAACGAAGATGGCATCGAATATATGATAAACAAATTGTTATCATTACTCCCAAAATCAATATTTTTTCTTGTATAAAACACACATACATACATACATAAATACACACACACACACACATATATATATATATATATATATATATATATATATATATATATATATATATATATAAAGAGAGAGAGAGAGAGATTGTTCATTTATGATTTTTGACAAGTTCACATGACTTATAATTTTATTTAATTTTTCCTTTCTCTTTTTGTATTTGTTCATGTTTGTTTGGACTGAAATTCACCTCAATGATCTTGCTTATTCCGATCATTCTGTTGGCTTTATTCCAACTTTAATGTTTGTAAATTCTGTAATCTAAATGCTTCTTTGCATTCTGACGCAGATGTGCCCTTTACAACGTATACAAACACGCATACATATTTGTATATTGAAAAACAACAGAGTATATGTATCCTTGTCAAGAAAATGCTCTTTTCAGCTATGTGCCGCAAAGGGTTTCTTCAAATTTAGCTTATATCTTCAACGACTTTGATTATTGTCCCTCACTCCACGTATTAACGTCCCAATCTCTTACCGGAGAAATAATATTGCCAGTGACAACTCATGCGAAAAAAATACGCGAGTCCCCCTCAGCTTTTAATTTAAGCTTTCATTGCAGCAATACATCACCTAGAGAAACTTCAACTGTTCGTGTCCCACGTGGAGAACTACCATCGTCAAAGTCCTCCTTTGAAGCTTTGCATACAAACAGAATTGTTGGTGGTCGCAATATAATTGAAGTTGAATACTATCAAGCTCATAGTATTGAAACGATGACAAAAACAGTGCTTTCGAGCACATCGAATCAATGTGAAGTCAATTTTACAACCTCGTTAAAGAACAGGTATCTGATTCCCTACCAAAATACGAATTCCTATTCAAGGCGTGAAAATCGGCTATATTTCAACGACGGAAATTATTTTTCTAACAAATTTGCTAATAATGAAGTTCGAAAACAGATCGATGCCGATTCCCAAGAATTTTTATTGCAATGCCCTTCTCTCTGTCAAGTACCTGATAAAAAGCCTAATTATGATACACAGACTCCCAGTAGGGAAACAAGAACTGTGATAAATAGTTATCAGTTAGATTTTAATATAATCAATGATGCTACTTTTAGTAGGCAAAGCGTATCTTCTACAAAACAACTTGCTTTAAATTCTCATAAACTGAAATCTGTTTATAATACAAATACTGACAATTTTATCATTCCCATGTTCCAAAACCAGTTGCACCTTGCTGATAATGTGGAATCACATAACATAGATTATAATGTTATGGATAATGTGCGCTCTGGCCTTTATGGCAGGAGAAGAAAAGGAAACACCTTTGCTCGTAAGAGAAAGACCAGCATAACTTTTGATAAGCCGCGATTACGACGAAGTTTTGGCTCTAAGCGTACATCTAAGCTGCAACGCTATGCTGATACGAGTGGTATTGATAGTCAGTTGTATGGTATGCTGGATTATGGCAGTTCGAGCACATACTTAAAAAACAATCGCAAACTCTCAATAGAAAAAATGATATTTAGCATCATTGCTAATAAGGAAGTGGGCCTAAAGAACGAATTCGGCTCATTTAATTCTGACAATCAAATTGGCACATTAAATAATGACTGCTTTATTAATACTCACAAAGCTATTAAATCATCCTTTGATTTACAAGACATGCAACTTAATTCACAAAAATATGATCTCATTGGTGCTAACAATAAAGATAAAATTGGCCTTGAATTGTATCACAGAAAACAGGATGACGTTCAAATTGACTATCAAGATTCTCTTGTCAATTATCTTAGCTCTAAAACTAATAACACTAAGAAAAATCGCGTGCGAAATTCTCGTCTTTATTATACTTGTTATCAGTACATCCTCAAAAGTAAGCATAGGAGCAAAGGAAACAAGGGGAAAACGCGACATTTCTCAAATCGATCAGATATTCGTCCTGAAATGGAGTTTGAGCATTCTTCTGGTATTTCTTTGGAAATGTCAAATCATCTAACAGCTTGTGTTACACCCGACACCAGTAACATATCTCATTTTGAAATAAAACGAAGAAACGATAATGATGTCTTATGCTCATTTCCAGGCAATGCAAGCAATCAACCTTACTTGAACAATGTTCCATTTGAATTCGATCTTGTCTCGTCCAAATACAAAACTGAAATAAGAAGACCTACTGAAACTCATGAATCCGGACTGTCGGATGCTTCATCAGACTTTAATTTAAGTGGAGTTTGTTCAGTTGGTAAGGAATTAGATTTCGCCAACAACGAGTTTGTTAACAGTACACTTTATAATGTTTTGACAATAGACGCTCAAAATAATGACCCTATTAACAAAAGTCAAGAAAGGAAAGAGAGTAAAACAGTGAATTGTGCAAAAAATAACTTAAGCGACGGAGGCAGCGATCTCCTGATAAAGCCTATTCTTGATAGCACTTACAGTCTAAAACATGAGTTTGTAGAGGGTTATCCAAAGGGAGCATTTGACGATAATCTCAACTCAAAGAAATTGCTTTTAAGTCAAAATTATGCCATTGATCAAGTGGATAAAGATAACACGCGGTCTACAGATTTGTCACCTCAGCACTTTTATTATTTAATTTCAGGCGAAAAGAGGAAAAATCAATTTGGAAAGTGTTTATTTCACAATGCCGATCAAGACGTGAAAGCAAACGTGAACGTAAACGAAAATCATAATTTTGATGTAATTAAGGCCAAGAACTCGCTTTCATCAGGCCTGCTAATGTCCCGACCAAATAACGAGAGTGAACGCATTTTTGCTAACCTCAGTTCAAACATGCATCGTGTTCAGGAAGACCTTTTGACATTAGACCGAAAAAACGATATTGAAAACGTGTTCAACTTCAAAGAGCTAGTTCTTCAAAATGCTCTTTTACCGGCATGCGTACCAGTCGTGCAGCCTCGTTGCTCTATTCGGAAGAGTATCGAGCCATTCGCAATAAGAAAGGCCCGCTCGGAATTCTGTGTGTCCTCCAAACAAGATTCGAACTCGCCTAACGTGACAGATGACGACTTTTCTTCGCTAAGCTCTAAACAAAGCAGAAGCGAAAGCTGTTATCTAAGTTTTGCTGTAAGAAAACTAAAGTCGGAAACCGACAGATATACTGAATTTGTAGAATACACTAGATCAATGGAAAAAATATTATCATAACGGTTGTACTGTACTTTTATTTTTTATTTAGACCGATATGCTACTTTTAGTTGTGATTTGAAGTAACTTTATTCAGTTTTGTTCGCGATGCATTTAACAAAAACAAGAAAAGCAATCTATGCATATCGCCTCATTAATGTGTAAGTTGTTTTGAATTACGAAGTAACTGTGTGTATCCATACGCGGAGCAGAAAGTCAAAGTTTAAATCTCATAACGGAGTGGTTGTTATGAGGCATCAAAATTATGCAACAGGTGTGTCAGCCAACTGTATAACATTTTTGGTAAGCATAAGATGTGTAATCATTTGTGTATAATTGAATAAGGATATGTCGTCAACACTTAAGTTATCTTTCCGTTGTGAATCTGTTTGTGTTGTCTATTCCTTTTTACTCAGGTTTTGTCAAATTCGTCGCGTAGTTTTTCGTCAATTTTTTTATTAACACAAAGTAATTAGCCTGTCTCCAGTTTGTCACTAAATTCTTTTATAAGTGCAAATATGCCTATACGTTAAATTTTCCATTTTGTTAAGCTATTCTTGTTGTGTATAATTTTCTTTTAGTTTTCTTCGACAAAATGAATATTTTGTTTCTGCAGTTTGGTATAGAAACTTATACCTTTTGATAATTCTCTTCAATAATGTAAAATTTTGTTGAAGAAAGATTACAACCATTAGTTTAATTGCATTGCTGTTGTAGTTAAAGAATAATATACGTTACCTTCTTAAGCTTAGATTACAACTAGTGTGTTTTGTATTGAGAAATGAGCATTATTTAACGTCGCAAGTTGTCACAGTCGTAAGGTGATGTCAGGGTTGTTTTCTTAGCACTTTGGATACGCCCTCGTTATGTATGTACACTAACCTTTGGCAACCAAAGTCCATCTGGTAGTTTGCATGTGACAAACCTACTTTAAAAAAAGAGATAGCGCGAGTGCGGTTCCTTTTGACACTTAAGAATAGTAGATATTCTGAACAGATGCTGTTCGCCAGTTCTCGGTGGCAGATCATCTAAAAGGAGGAAAACTCTAAATATAAATTACTAGAACTGAGCAAGTGCACTTACTAAGTTACTACGTGTAAATCTGCATATTTTTTTGTTTATTTATAACTAACATGAATATTTTTCACATTTATTAGGCAGTCAATACTCGATTGATAACTGTTGACGCATTGTTATTTCTTTCTGTATGAAGGAAATATAGTATGCTTGTATGTATGTGTGTAGACGTTTATGTAATTATATATGGATCTTCGTTTCGTGTGCACAAGATTATACTTTCTGTTCATGTTGTCTTTGGTTTATCCTACTGGTAATATTTGAACTAATTTGTTACTAGGTGTGCAACACCTAATACATAATTGCATATATATATTAGTTCTCCGCAATCGGTATCTAATTGTTATATATTGAATTAAATGATGTCATGCTTACCGCAAAACGTGATAACTGATATCGATCAAGGCCAGAGTGTGCTGGATTAACAAGTGTTCAGAAACAGCTGTATTTCTCAATTTTGGTGAAATTTGTGCATACATTGAAATTTATTCTATCAGTACCATGTACCGACTCGGCAACCATAGCGTTGGTACCATTTACCTTTTCTCCGGCCATAGATTCGTTATCAGGTACTGTAACAATAGCCATAGTGTTGGTACCCTTTATAGACCGAATATTGTATATGTTGTGTGTTGGCTTTGAAGTCGCATTGTCGAAGACTTTATATGGTGTTAGCTTCACTACTGCAGGTTTACATATTCGTATAGGAGATTGTACTGTTCATTTTCCCCACATTCCTCACCCAAATATATAGTGGATAATAGGCGTAATACCGGCTCCTACTGATGAGGCGCCAGTTAGCACGAAACGAATGTGCACGAGATTATACGTTCCGTTCATGCTGTCTTTGTTTTATCCTTCTGGTTATATTTGAACTAATTCGTTACTAGGTGCGCAACACCAAATTTACAATTGCGTCCATTCACTAGTCTCCGTATTGTATTCTGGTTATTTCGTACTTCCGATTTACTGAATTTACGTTTCCTGTCAATAGTCAGTGCACCATTAACTACTGCATTTTGAGATTTTTCTATAGCTGTTTTATTCATAATGTTGAATTTTGATTTATATAAGCACATTTTAAAATCATTCTATTCATTCTGCTGCAGTTACATATCGAAATGAAATTACATACATTTCAATTTCTCTTATGACAGATATTCCTACTCATTCCGTCCGATTTGAATAGCTTGGTGTCCTTGAATACGTCTAAATTCGCAGACTGGTCCAATATATCTTCTTACTTTAACTGAACGCATGGTCTTTCCCGCGGTATCTCGTATAATTCCGGTGTGTTGACAGGTTCTATTGCCTCATTCTTCATTCAGTAGCGTAGTTTTTTTTGTGGACGACGAGAAAATTTATGAAAGACAGCCATAATTAGGTTAATAATAAGAGTAAATAAGATGTTGATTTATAAAATGTGAAATTTTGATGAACTGGACGGGCCGCCTGGATATGCCCAGAAATAAAATGTTAGGGCCCTACCCAGAATAGGCGATTTAGTACAGGAATATCACACTGATGAACGCTTATTATATTTACAATAATGTGGAAAAATATAATTATAAAAGTTGATCGATTAGCTGGCTTAAACCTGACATCCGAGTACACAAACCCACAAATTATACGTTTCCCAGTGTGGCAAATAATATCAATTGTGTTCGTTAACACATTATATTCTGCGAAACTGTTTCCGGTTAAGGCAATTACGAAACAAGACAACTTTGAGATTCCTGTATAGTTTATTTGGAATTTATAATCTTTGTAATAAAACTTTGAATTTTTAATTTAATTAAGATAACTTGGTGATTGTAATATATAATTATATTTTTTGAAATACGAGCCTTAATAAAATTCATAGTACCGTTAATTAAAATTAAAACACAGGATTACCCCAGCAAAATACACTGATGCTTCACTGCCACATAACCATGATATTCAAAACCATGTGTGGGCTATAAATGAACACAAGGTCGCCAAATTCTAGTGAATTCAATCTTCATTAATCAACAGGTTCCGTATACAAAATGAAGACGGCTGAACTGAAGTAGCTAAAAACTATGCGCAGGCTGGAAAATGAAAGAGAATTCTTTGTTTAACTGCATAGATGTTATTGTTATAGTACCCTTTCCATGTGCAAAAATAAAAATAAATTTTATCAGATACAAGAAACGTTTCTTTCTCATTTTCTTCTCAAGTATCTACAAATGAACATCTCTTTATATATAAATTGGAAGGCAAAACAAGATAGAAATATGTAAACATGGAGAGAGTGTAAAAAGAATTAAACCAATCAATTGCGTGCGTCACCTCCAGTTCCAGCTCAATGCCTGAACATGCTTCTTCTGCTTGCATAAATCCGGCTGCAATTTGTTTATCCACAAGGCTTCGTATGTGGCTAACTCCCTTTCGTGATGGCATTTAATAATTATTTTAAATGCTACACCTGGAGAACATACGTGTGATGCTTCAACGATGCGTTGCGCAATTGCAGACGTGTATTCACCATTTGATTTAAAACAGGCGTTTAGGTTACAATGTTCTCTCATTAGAGTAATTAACCGCCTATCGTTTTAATGGAAGCATCTATAAACAGACTGATGGTGTGGCAATGGGAAGCCCCTTATCTCCAGTTTTGGCTTAGATTTTTCTAGGGCATCTAGAGAACACATCATTTAGGAATGAAAAGTAAATGTGCTCAATATTTGCGGTAGTTGGATGATATTTTCCTAATGGTAAATTAAATAGAACAATTTATCATAATCCAACCTGGTCTGCAAAGTATTTGCATTACAGAAATTTTGTGGCGTTTCAATATAAATTATCAACAGTTCGTGGCTGCTTTTCAAGAATTGACAGGTTGGTTAATCAAGATTCTAAATTAAACGAATATAATAAAGCAATTTACGATTTAATGTCTAATGGCCATTCTAGAAAATTAATTAAATTAATTATTAAATGTTGAATTAAACATAAACAGACGTATTACGGACCAGAAAACGAAACAGTCTATCTGAACATCCCATTTAAGGGGGATGCAGTTTCCCGAATAGCACATAAGAAAGTTGAAGTGATATTAACACGCACATTTAATGCAGTCAAACTACGAGTGTTATTTAGGCTAACACACTTGCCTTTACTAGCAATATACATGCGCAAGTTGTCGATCAACTTAAGTAGACCGATCGACCTGAGAGTTAATTACTCGAATGAGAGAACATTGTAACCTAAACGCCTGTTTTAAATCAAATGGTGAATACACGTCTGCAATTGCGCAACACATCGTCGAAACATCACACGTATGTTCTCCAGACGTAGCATTCAAAATAATTACTAATGCAATAACAAAAGGGAGCTAGCCACATACGAAGCCTTATGGATAAACAAATTGCAGCCGGATTTATGCAAGCAGAAGAAGCATGTTCAGGCATTGAGCTTGAACTGGAGGTGACGCACGCAATTGATTGGTTTCCCTTATTTCACACTCTCCATGTTTACATATTTCTATCTTTTTTTGCCTTTCAATTTATATATAAAGAGATGTTCATTTGTAGATACTTGAGAAGAAAATGAGAAACAAGCGTTTCTTTTAATTGATAAAATTTCTTTATATTTTTGCACTTGAAAAGCATACTATGAATTTTATAATTATATATATATATATATATATATATATATATATATATATATATATATATATATACTCCAGCCATCAATATATAATAAAAATAAGCGGCGTAAAATGACATGATGACATAAATTATTTATACAGAGTTGAGTCAATCGGTTATCAACACATTAAGCTTATAATTTTGGCACAAGTGATTAAAAAAATAGATCAGCCACATGCACTCATTTAGGTTCTTTAAATCAAGTTTGCGAGCTTGAAGTAAACACCAATCCCATTGTATTTAACCAGTCGTCGAACAACATAACAAAACTACCGCCAGCCGCAACGCACTGACGCGTTTCGACCTTCCATGATCATCATCAGAGTACGACGGCAAACTGACTATCGAAGATCAAACCGCATTGAATATATATGGAAATCAAATTTAGATATGCGGCTCTCACCTCTAGCAGTCTCGCATACATTGAACTTGACTGGAAATGTCGGCTGCACAATTTCTATGCAGTCACGAACATTAACTGTTTGCAGCTTTCGCCACATATACATATATAGGCAACACAATTTAACAATAATTGATTGCGCGGGTGGTGGTAACAGTTCTTTAAATCAAGTTTGCGAGCTTGAAGTAAACACCAATCCCATTGTATTTAACCAGTCGTCGAACAACATAACAAAACTACCGCCAGCCGCAACGCACTGACGCGTTTCGACCTTCCATGATCATCATCAGACTACGACGGCAAACTGACTATCGAGGATCCAACCGCATTGAATATATATGGAAATCAAATTTAGATATGCGGCTCTCACCTCTAGTAGTCTCGCATACATTGAACTTGACTGGAAATTTCGGCTGCACAATTTCTATGCAGTCACGAACATTAACTGTTTGCAGCTTTCGCCACATATACATATATAGGCAACACAATTTAACAACAATTGATTGCGCGGGTGGTGGTAACAGTTCTTTAAATCAAGTTTGCGAGCTTAAAGTAAACAACAATCCCATTGTATTTAACCAGTCGTCGAACAACATAACATAATCATTTAGGTAGTTGTTTGACTTCGAGGGCTTCTTCGCGAATGTATATATATATATATATATATATATATATATATATATATATTATATATACTTGTTTTATAATTTATCCATTTATATTCTAACTTATGACATATATCAATGTATCTCTATGAATAGAGTATTCAGAATGGAAATTCTTGATTCTTTTTAGTTGTGTTTACTAGGTCTTACTTGTGATATTCTTGAAATGTGTACCGTTTCACTGATAAAGAAGCTATAAAACATGGCTGATTTGTGGTAAAATTAGACGAAGCAATACAAGGCATAGATACAATGCTGACTGAGATAAATTAATTTTTCGTTCTCACTGCTGCCGCATACCTCACTCCTTTTGACTCTCAAACAAAGTTTACAATCAGGACGAAATCAGTCTACTGTATGAATTGTTTTTGCAGCCTGCTGCAATGTTGAATTTATACTGACAATATACTTGTAATCAAAATCGCGCCACTAGACATCGATATGTATAAAGTTTGATTTGATAAAAGTACACTAAACAACTTTCTGTGAATTATCGTAGATATACGCTTATATATTCATTATTTATTTTATTAAATCTTTATTTTAATTTTCCTATTTATTAATGTCTCGCTGTTCTTGTGAATCTTCTTTTTGTGATTGCTGTGGTTGTCGTTCCTAATAAGCTATTTTACGGAATTTACTAAAACTGAAATCTTTCGAAAATAAGTTTCCAAGTTAGATTCAACGAGACCGAACATAGCTAGAGCACCGCGTCTTGAGGGTGAAGACATACCAACATCTTTGTTGCTAAAAGAGGGCGATCGATTGGAGCTTCGATGTCGAATTGATGGAAACCCACTTTCCGTTATCCAATGGATCAAGGAGGGTCGTCATACAGTGGAATCCTTGAATTTACAAGCACGCGGACTTGAGGTTAGTCAACTACTTCATAGACGAGTAAATAAATGTAATATTCAATGATTCGCTGTTTAAATTGCTTTCCACATGGTTCGGAATTATCATGTTTATTGCAGCCAAACATCGAGATGACATGATATATTGCGAGTAATATTAGAAGAACGTCAATATAATAACTCTGTTGCATTTACCATTAAATAACTTCGTAACTGTCAATTTTTGATAAATTTTCGCAATTGACATTAAGAGTTTTAGAGTACTGGTTCAACGTAGTATTGATATTTATTTAGATTAATAATTTATGCTAATAGATAACAGTACTTTATCACGCCAACTTCTGTTTTCAATGTATCACTATGCGCTGGTTAAGTTGTATATCATTCTATATTTTTGGAATTTATAACAATTTTATAGATGTTAATTATTAAAGTATACTCCAAAATTGATGGTTGGACATCCAATGAATTTTCATTCCGATTGAATAATTTTTGCATTATTGCGTATGTAGGTAATTTTAATGTTTCTAATTTGCCAATATAGCATAATCTTAAACAATGTCATTTTTCTTAATGGGCGTTCGTGCCCACTTTGTAGTAAAATTTAAGACTGGCCTGCTTGTTGACATTATGTGGTCTTAGAAAATCATTGCATTAGCAGATGATTTTATTATTAAATTAAATCAAGACGGCACGTTGAACGGAGCTGTAGGAGAATGGAATGTTGCCAAAAATAGCAGCCATCGGCATCAGTGTTTCTTTTGATTGATTGTTATCAGCGCCTGCACAACAAATGTTCGTGTAATTTTGTAAATTTTCATCTCAATACCACTTCACCAAGTAGTGTGGTGTCTGTTCTATGCTGACTGATTAGGGGGTGGTTTTCTGGAACGTTAGTTCTCCAGAAATGCCATAGAGGCTCTACATAAAGGAAAGGCTAGCCTAAAAACATTGATTATTACATAGCTAAAGATTGTGAGTAGCATGTGGCAGAGTGGCTTAGTGGTTAGAGCAACAGATGTTGAAGCAGACGTGCTCAGGTTAGGGCCTGTCAAAGGCAAATTTTGGCCAGTATTTGATATGTTCCCAATAAGAACGAAACCGGTAAACTGAATGAATTGCTTTTGCACACTATACAATTCTTAGTTTATACTGGAAAATGTATGTGCATAATGGGATTGGATTTTACATTCAAGATCGCAACCTCGACTTAACCAAATTTTTATCAGCCCTCACGCAGCCAATGTTCGTATAGACTTGCTTATGGTGGGACATCTATAACTCCAGCCGATAGTGTACTAATTTATTACCTCTAAAACTGGGATGAAAATGCTTTATTAAGCCTCAACTTGTCTACCGACAAAAAATCACTAGGACTAGTTTGCAGTCTCAAATGCCACACAATTTGTTCTGTCTTGAAACTTAAACGATAATTCAATGTAGGTTGTAAGCTTTGCAAGCAGTTGTCTGCCAGCCATACAACGGAATAAAATCAGCAGTGGCTTAATTTTGCTCACTAGTTTGAAGCAGCGTCATAGTGTAATAACAAAATGATTGAAAACTAGATGATTTCTTAACGGTTACATTGCTAATTTTACTACAATTAAGCGTAGAGAGAGCGTTCATACTGTCATAATTGTCTAGATCAAGGTAACAAGAATCCACATTGGTAATTGTTTCTGCAGTGTTTTTGCCAAGCTGTTGTAATACTTTATACACATTGAGTGGATTGCATTTCTTAAATGAATTACATTCAATTTACATTCGGTACCTTTTTAAAATATGCTTTAGGAATAAACGCCTGATTTTATACTGTTGGTTCTGATAGCATTGTTCTCTCTAACCATTGATGTTTCAAAGCATTTTTCATTTGCATTTATAATTACCTATTTTAATTGGCTTTATACGTGTATATATATATATATATATATATATATATATATATATATATATATATATATATATATATATACGTTTATTTGGTCAGTGTGAACTAAACGTAGCATGAGGCATGCAATTCAATTCACCAAGTAGACCGGTTTCGTTCTTTTTCACGAATTTGGCTCGAAATAAAGCAAATTAGTCTTAGTTCCAGCTTCAGCTGCGTAAATTCGGTCAATGACTACACGCATACACACACATACACATACATATACACACACATATACACATACAAGTACACACACATATAAATTTGGGCAAATCTTGTTAATATCCTTTTATTCAATAAATATTTTAACCTAAATATCATCTTCAGGCTACAATGCCTCAATTAATTATGAATAATTTGTGGATCATTAATTTTCTGTTATTAGTAAAATATTACTAAATGTTTCTGTAGAACGCAGATGTTTTATCGGTGAATCTTAAGTGAATAAAACACAGCACGGTGTATATTTGCCCCTATCTACCTTTATTTGTCATGTTGTTGTTTTTGTGATAAATTAGAACATGATTTGAAGGATTCAGTTAAATTATTTTTTTTAATCAATAATTCATTAGCAATGCAAAATCAGATTCTTGTCAGACTTATTATAATCAAGGTTGCGGTCTTGATATAAGCACCTGATCCATTAATTACTTACATATGTCAGTATAAACTAAGAATTGTATAGTGTAGAAAAGGCAATTCATCCAGTAGACCGGTTTCGTCCTTATTGGGAACTCATCATGTACTGGCCAGAATTTGCCGCGGACAGGACTCGAACCTGGGCACGTCTGCTTCGGAATCTGGTGCTCTAACCATTGAGCCATCCTGCCGCACACTACACTGCACACAATTTTCAGTTATATACTAATTAATGTAACTTGGTTAGTCTATTTTTCCTTTAGGTGGAGCTCATATGGCATCCATTTAGACCCAAAGTTCCAACTAACCATCCCAAATCTGTCATTACTGAACAGACACCACACTACATGGGAAAGTGGTATTGAAATGAACATTTATATAATTAAACGAACATTGGTTGCGCGGGCGGTGATAACAATTATTATAATCAAGGTTGCGATCTTGATATAAGCACCTGACCCATTAATTATTTTCGTACGTCAATATAAACTTGTCAGATTTATTGATATAGACATAAATATGTGTTATCGGTAAGGTGATCGTTAAATGTTATCTTATTAGTAGTTGCATAAAATTCGCATATGAGAAAAGTTTTACATAGCCGAATAAAACTAAATAAAGCGCTGAGCAGATTAACGATTCTGTAAGCGAAGTAGGAAATATCCTCAAAAATTTTTGACATTGATAATTTATCGTTGTGTCTTTCTCAAGGTTGTTTGCTAACCTAATTATCATTAAAAATAAGTATCCAAAGTGATTCAGCATTTGCTTTTAATTATTTCTCTGATTAATGTGATATTGTGAATAAATATTAACCAGATTATTTTTGTATATTATGGGTTGTGTAGAACCGACATGTATATAATTATGTAGGAATATTGTATACCAGGTAGCAAATTGGTTCAATTAGGATCAATAGGATATTCCAAAAGTAGCATATATAGAGGTGTAATCTCATGAAAAAATGCGTTTCATGATTATAGTAGATTCATTATTGGGAGGCGGCACTACGCCTAAAATCTACTATATATTTGATCAATAAATGTGGACAATCAAATCTCCTATACATAGGTGTTTAAAATCTGTTGTAAAGTCGAATTTACCTAAAACAATATAAGATTACAGTGTTAATCGCGCGTCAGCAGTATGCCTTTTAATCGCTTATACATTCACCCTAAAGAATAACTCGGTTCTAATGTAAGAGCCTGAAAAATATATGTCTATAACTCTAATTTTAACGTACTATACAACTTTACCTGCAATTCTAATGAAACGGGTCCGTGAAACCCAGCCGTACGAATAGTAAATTGAAATAAACTGAATTATATCGAAAACTTTTGATGCGCATACCTGACTTTGTTTACCGAATGAACGAATAGATTAATGGTGTTAAACCTAGCAAGAAGAAACTAATTCTGAATTGTTCCTGAAACTCAAATATGGAATCGATCATCGACACATTTCAAATATTTTTTATGTTAATGTCAAATACAACCTATGGGATCTTTCATTCCCTTTAGTTAATACCTGGGCTCAGGCGAAATTTATTTTACTTGTTAATCATGAGCATATATGGAAGTGCCGATTAATACAATATATATATATATATATATATATATATATATATGGCATGGCCGACTGCAAATATATAAATAATTTTGGATGGCTAAGAGTAAGAACCATTCCTTTAATTGAGAAAAATTATAATATTTACTTTACGGTTTAGTTTCAGACAACTATTTTTCTGACATACTCAAATTATAATAAAGCATCCATTATTATTTCAACTTAAATTGTAACGAATTTTAAGAGAAAAATAAAAATTATCATTTTGATCTTTTCCGTAAGCTGACTTTAAATTGCGAGAAATTATTTAAATTCGACTAAACGTGAAACATTAAAATATCTGGCTGTGTGTTGTAGATATTTTGTTACGTTATTCATAGCACTGTATTTAATTAACGATATTCTTCTTGTTTCGGCCCATCAGGTCCTTTTCTTCCAAATAAAATTTTCGATCGTGATAATTATTTACTCGTTGTCGAGTAGCCTTCTCAAATAATGATACTGAAAGTGAAAAATTATGTTTAAATCACCTTCATTTATACTTACTACTGGTGGCTCTTATAATAGCCATTGATATTACACTATATAGAAGTGCGTGGGAGTCTATAGCTATTACGCTTTCAGTTAAATATAATTGTATTAGAGTACGAGCATCTAAGTGAAGCCACGATGACTGAATGACAATTTTATCCTTGCACGAGTCAGACTAAAAATTGCATTCTTCCTGTGTGAAATGACGTCAGTGGTTGGGAATATGACAAAATAATACAAATTCATCCTTTGAAAATTAGCAGTAATCAGACAATTGCGCAAAAAGTCGACTCCTTTAATTGTATTCTTTCCATTATGTGTAATTTTTGTTAATTTGGCTCTATACATTTGTCCATTGTAGGTGAACGAGAATCTAAAAGATGGTTGGTGCTGGCTGATGTTGCCTCATGTTCTACCTTCGGACTCCGGACGTTGGGAGTTGTGGTGCCACAATCAGGCAGGCTGTTTTACTTCCACTTGTCTGGTTACAGTAAAACCGCAATTACAACTTCGAAATGACATTTCGCTTAAGAGTATGCCTGATCGACAATGTGTCTCAACGGATAATTCTAAGTCTGTAGAAAGTAAACTGTCTTCCCATCTTCCCAATACAACTGACAGCGGCAAATTCTTTGACATTAAGTCCGATAATAAGGATAAAAAAGCTACTTCCGAATTAAAGGAAAATCTATCAAAATTTGACAAACAATCTGAATCATCGCAACAGTTGTCAAAATCGAAGTATGTTAGAAAACATGAAAAGCGTTTATACACAAAAGAGACGGATGAAACTGAAACTGTAGTTGTGCCATTTGAATTCAAAGTTACACGCTTAGGTCGTCATGAAATTGTTCGCGCTTCTTTGAACGGTAAGTGAGATGACAGGTTTTTTGTTTGTTAAATGGAAATAGCTTGCGTGCTGGCACATATTTATTTATAATGTCCATTGCCGTTGAGTGTTACAAACAGACGATTTTAGGAAATATCATTGATTAACCGATGGATTGTTTATTGTGAATAAATATCTATATTATTTCGTGGATAATTAACAATATATGAGCATTTCTGCAGTTAATAATTGTTTTGTCCACCTATGTTGGATGGTCCACGTACTTGGATGTCTTCCGTATTTATTATTAGCGTATCGTCTAGACGAGCCTTAATTATGCCTAATTCTGCAGTTAAATTATTCATTTGAGAAGTCAATGCCTGAATCAACGTTTCCAACCCATCAGAAGCCATTTTAAATGTACAACAAATGCTTTATTTTTACTCAATTATATATAGAATTTTGCTCGCACAACGAGCATCGATTTAATAAAACAAATTTACACATTAATTAATTTATGTTCACTTCAGCTCTAAGTCTGCTTTTCTCATTGGGCTGACTGCTTCATTCTTATACGGACGCTTCTGCGAGGAATTTCTGTTGAAATACTGTCTGCCCTAGATAAGACCCTTTGTTCATTATTTGTCTTAAAGGTGGCCATTGCCACATCTTCTCCCCCTCTCAGGAATCGGCTTTCGCACTCTGCTTAAACGATCCAGTGCCACAGCTCGTGGTCCATCGGGCAGGCTAACAAAAACAGTATTGTGCTCTGCGTCCACCCTCTCCACGCGATACGGCCCATCATTGACAGCCTGCAGTGCCATGGGCTCGACCTTCGCTACCATTACATAGTCGCCGACCTTTAGGCGAGTGCGTGTCGGTTGCCTTGCATAGCCTTGTCGCTGTGTGGCGCCTACATATTCAGTTAACTGTTTTAGTCGTTCCTGAATATCCGCTATGGTGCAGCGCTCATGGGATCCTTGGATTACCGGTTCACCTGGAAGTCTTATGTGTCCTCCATAGACCATGGTCGTTGGAGCGAATCCTGTAGCTGTTGAGACAGTAAAGCGCATGGCTCGCTCGACCAAATGTGGTGAGTTTCTAATAAGAACGAAACCGGTCTATTGGATGAATTGCCTTTTCTTACACTTTGCGTTTATAATGGGACTTTTATATCAAGATTGCAACCTTGATTTAAATAATTGTCGCCACTGTCCGCGCAACTATTGCTCGTTTAATTACCATGAAATTATCCTGCATACGGATTACCTTACGCGGTTTCTTGCATATATATATATATATATATATATATATATATATATATATATATATATTACTCATTTCCAGATACTTGAGGAGATAATGAAAAAGAAACGATTCTTGTATATGATGAATTTTTTTCCATATTTTTACTTGAATCTTATTGAGGGCCGAATTCCGATAGATCAAATATTTTAACCCTTATGAGCACCTGTTACTCCAGACAATTTATAGACTGGTCTCGATCAGGATCAGTTATCACATTTATGTGTAAATTTAAGCATTACCAGTATATAGTAGTTGTATATTCTTGGTTGCGGAGAACTACGAGATAAACATTGATGTATTAATTTTGGCGTACCTAATAACGAGTTATCTAAAATGGACCAGAAGAATATGTCAACATTGGCATGAAAATAGGTGAAATTCAATGTAAACGTGTGTTTCATGCGCTTTGGCAACTCATCAGTATGGGAACCCAAAACCTTCCAAATATTTTTTTAGAAATTTGGGGCAGTTGGACGGTGCAATCACCTATACATATGTATGTCCACGCAGTAGTGGAGTAACCTCATGTAAACTCTTTAACAATGCGACATTAAATTCAGTTCACTATGTACGATTTATATACCGATTCCATTAATGATGCCAACAAAACGATTTTGAAGATGAAACACACTTAACTAGAATTGAAAATAGCGAACATTTTGAACACATTACACTCCGGCCTCGATTGAAATCAGTTATCACTTCTTCGTGGCTATCATAAGGTAATTCAATTAAAAATGTAATATTTGTTTACTCTTGGTTTCGGCGAACTGGAATTATAACAATTCTGCACGCCATCTACCTCAGCGATGCCTCATATTTTGGCCTTGATCTACGTCGTGTCACATTTTCGTGATTATCATGGCGAAATTCCATGACACATTTAATAGTTGTTTACCGTTGGTTTCATTGAACTGGAATATTTTCAATTATGTAAAAAGCAAGGTGTACTGCTTAACGGATGTTCGGAATGATTTGTATCCTGGTCTTCGTTAAAATATAGTATATTTCTATTTTCGTTGATGCAGTGCCCTTTACAGCATCCTTTCTTCTATCTACCAAGTCGTAGATACGTATTAGTTTCAATGCATGATTTTATGCCGCATTATGAATGACAAGGTGAGCTTTTCTTTAACAGTGCTTTAATACACATACGTACAGAGTAAACAAGAAATGCATGCATCGATCGGATTTCGCCACTGTTGGGCTAACTTTGTAATATACTCTTGATTTTATATGAGTCAAGATATAACTGGGTACCTCATGCTCATAAAATGAGGTCGTATATTGGTGTTGCCCTCATTTAATTAAAAAAAAGTCTTTGACTTAAACTTGTGAGCAAGGAAAATACCAGCCAAGTTTTATCTAACTAGTCGAACAAAATGGAATTGTGGTCTGCCTCAATTTGTAAAGCTTCATGTAGGGAATGTTTAATCGCTACTCACTAAATTGTTGCTTCTTTAAGTATACAAACTGTGTAGACGTAAACTATTTAGCTTTTGATCTATTTATTTAATTTCTGCCAATCAGAAAACTAAGCCTCCCGAGTAAAATTGAAGACAGTGGATGCAAACAACTTGTTGTGCCCAACAAGAATAAGGTAATGTAATTCGATCCTTTGCGCATAGTTTGCCATTTTATTCAATTTTGCACTTTTAGTCAGACCAGTTTGTATTTAGATGATTTAAATTCGCTATAACCATTAAAAAAATATTGTTGCACAAATTGCTAAAACAATGCACTGTTTGCCATATGTGTGCGCATTCAGATCAACAAATAACAGATTCTAACGTGAGATCTAGCAGCCTACGTCGCTTTCCACTTGAACCGTCAGATTTTATTGAACTGCGTGAACTAGTCGCCCAGGATGAAGAATCTACAGAAGCACAAATCCGAAACAAGAAACTATGCTACGCAGGATCTTCAGAAATCGAGGCTCCACAACCCGACGAACATAAAGAGAACAGTCAAAACCTTCGTGCTTCCTACACTGATCGATTTGAGAACCTCAAAAGACGATTGGTGTACACTCCACCGAAAGTGGCAACAAATGTATGTGAGAGCTTATTTAATTTGTAGGACAAAATTTGTGTTGTCCGATCTTGTATAGTAGTCCTACCGGCATATCTCAGAATCATTTTAACTATTTTATAATTGACAGAAGTAGTTTTCTAAAGAAACTGCGCCTTTTTATTATCGGTTAGTTTCAATTTGAACTACTTCTTGAAATGATCTGTTTGAATGACAACTTTTATAAAAGTCTACATTTTTCCGCCTATTAGGAGACCTATCATTGGTAGCAATGTCTCTCAATGCAAACCTTTACAATGACAATCTGTTAAGCACTTAAACTCTTTGTCACTATAACACTTGAGGTGGTTTTTTGTTTGTTTGGTTTTTTTGTGTTGGTGTGTGTATGAAGGAGTATATTATTGCGTCATCTAAACATCATCATCATCATCATCATCATCATCATCATCATCATCATCATCATCACAAACAGTAATACAACAGCCTTTAATAACTGATGATCCATTGTTACATAAACACGAGTAAAAGTTAAAAAAGAATAATTTTTTTTTAAACATGACAATTTAAAAAATAGGTATATTAATGGCGGAGAGGGATATTTTTGAGGTATAGAACTTACTTTAGATGGAGAAACTTACTTTTGTAGCACACAGAAATGAGGCAGCCTAAATCTGTACACACACCATTGTGACCAGTCAGCTTCTGGACAAGGCGACATCGGTAAAACAGCTTTCTTGTGGTTTTACTCTATCGCGTTATAAACACAATCAAACCTCGCTGTTAACTCTACGCAATAAGAAAATGAAACTATACCAGATACAAGAACCGTTTCTTTCTCATATTCTTCTCAAGTATCTACAAATGAATATCTCTTTATATATAAATTGAAAGGCAGAACTAAAGGAGAAGTCAACAGAACAAGACGTTTTCGGACCTGAAAAGAAAGCAATCTACCTGAAAATCCAATTTAAGAGGGATGCAGTTTACCGAATAGCACAAAAGAAATTTTAAGCGGTATTAACACGCACATTTGATGCACCTAAATTACGAGTGTTATTTAAGGTAACAAACTTGCCTTTACCGGTAATCAAGAGGAAACAGCCGTTAATTTCGACATCAATTATTATATGCCAATATACGTGTACACGTTGTTGATCAGCTTACTTTGGCCGATCAGCTAGACGGTTAGTTACTCGAATGAGAGAACATTGCAACTTAAATGTCTGTTTTAAATCAACTAGGGAATACATAACTGCAATTGCACAACATATTTTAAAAAATCCACATAGGTATGTTCTCCAGACATAACATTTACGACAATTTCTAAATGTTTAACAGAAGAAAGGTAGCTACATACGAAGCTTTATGGTTAAAAAAATTTCACCTGTGTTTATGCAAGCAGAAGAAGCATGTTCAGGCATTGAGCTTGAAATGGAGACGGTGCACGCAATTGATTGGTTGTTCTCTTATTCCACAGTCTCTCCATGTTTCTAATTTTCTATTTTGTTTGGCCTTTCAATTTATATATAAAGAGATGTTCATTTGTAGATACCTGTGAAGAATAGGAGAAAGAAACGGTTCGTGTATCTGATAAATTTTATTTTCTTTATGCACACAGAAAGGGTACTATGAAATTTATTAAGTCTCGCAACCCAAAAAATAAAATTAAGATGATTCCACCAGAATTTTGCAGCATAACCGCCACAGAGATCGTTTTGATGCCATATCGCGCGTGGTTTCTAACCGAGGACTATGATGTACACGTGGACCTCATCCTGTTAAGCGGACGTGTCCTATGCTATCTATTTGGATTGTAGTTGACTTGAGCTGTATCTGTCCTGCCAATATCTGCCCACCTGGTTTCTTACGCCAGTCTAGTACCGGCTAAGAAGTTAATGCTACACTGGGAAATTGGAATGAAAGCCTATGTAAAACATGTCTGAGCAAGCGTAGTTAATAGAATCTTATTTGTTTCTCTAACGAGGAGCACATTTCAGCCGCTCCAAAAATAGATCTACGGTAGTCAGTGGTACTTGGTAACTTACATGGGCTTTGTTCCTCAAAAACTAGTAGTCGAATGCCTGTAATTTTCTAAAGCTTTCGACTATAAAGACCCATGTTTCATTATCATATATTAAAACTGTACGTAACAGTGCATTGTGTACAAGATGTGAGCTGTTCTTGTATCTACATAACTGGCCAAGGTTGGATAAAGCTAACCTAGCTTTCGAGATTCTCATACTCACTTCGTCACTCGTACTGCCTGAGTTTTTTTTAAGTAACGACCAAGATGTTTATACCTGTCAACTATATCCAGATCCTCAACTCGTCGCCGCAAAATTAAAGCAAATAATGAGTCATTCTGTAGTATTGTCTTACGATTAGGGGGTGTGAATTTCATACCGAAAGCCAGAAGGACAATTGCTAAGGTTGCTTGGGTATAATCCCGTTTGCTGTATAATAATACTAAACATATATATATAACCTCGTACTAGCCAGAATTCTGGTTGTTTCACTCTGAAATGATTTACGTGAAGCGCTGAGACGGCGTAAGATATTCGAACCACATATCCTAGATACAGCTGAAGTCAAACTGTTACTACAATGATTATCGCACGAATTAAGATTTCCTCTTTGGAAGAAAAGTATGATGGTTGACTTGCAACAGGCATGTGGTTGTCGCTTTATTCTATGTAATACGAAAACGATCCGTCAACGTGCCAGAAATTATTTCCGCTTCCATCTTTAAATAATTTCTGGGGTAGGTCATCGGGGCTTGCAGATTTACTATGTTTAATGGAACTGAGTGCACGTCATGTTCATAACTCCGATGGTTGTTCTGGATTAGTGTTCCCCATCATTAATTCATACATATGCTCGGAGATCGGGACTGATGCAAGTGCCCGAGAAAATTAATCGTCGAAGTGTTCATCTTACCCATCAAGACGACAAATTTTGTCATTTATTCGATATTTAATGGCATCTTTTACATTCTCAGAACTTCTGTGCGAATTTGTTGGCAAACATCTGCTGTTACCTGGTACGATGACTTCTTCCAACTTTCCTGCATTTATGGTCAAGATGGATTCATGATCAACTTTTAGACTGTGCTGTGTTACAGCTTTATGAGTATTATTGTAGTCTGAACTAACTGGAATTGGGTGTCAAGTTTTGAGTATCTTCACATATTTTTAGAGCACCAATGGCATTCTATGAGAGCCTACAATGTCGTACACAGTGATAACTGAACTGTAAATAGTGGAGCTTATTTTTGTCCAAAGTGTAATTGGAATTTTCGCCATCAAGACCAGTTAGATTTGACTTTCGAGTATCTTCATACTCTTGTCGGAAAGACGATTGGTCGAGTTTGCTCGAGGTGTATACTTATTTATTTAGCTTTCAGAAAAATGTGAATGGAAACCTTTGACGAAGAAGTGCCTGGTCCGTGGCGAAATATGATTTTCAAAACGACCGACAGCCCTTTTATGCAAACACGCCATCTCTAATTAATTTCTACATGATTTATTTGTGCCCACCGTTGTCCGGAAGCTGAAGAATGCCGTGTGGCGTAACGCCTTACACTACATCTGAAGTATGTGCTACTTAAGTATTATTTATGTTCTGTGCATCTTTCCAACAGTCGTTCACCTATATCGTTGCACATTGAGCTTAAAGTGCTACTACCACCTAGATGGAATTCCGAGTCGCTTAAGCGCTCACCTTGACCATCCATGTCACCCATGACCAAGACTACATCTGAGCTTCTTACTGTATTTAATCAAGAAGTTAGGTCGGAATACAAAGCGTACTTACTGTCGTCTGTTCGGCAATCGGTGGGAGCGTAGGCAAACACAACGAAAATGCAATATTTATATTAAGAATTCTGGCATTGACTTTAGCAAACGTCTTATAGCATAACGCGCTAAATCGGCTGTTTACAGTGATCCAATCAGTTGCACAAATACCAACTCCTTAACGTCAGAGTTACGAACAGTTCATGGTACCAGATATTCGAAGCCGATAACGCTTAGATAAGTCCGGTGCACCCAGTTATGTAATGCTATTCGGATCCTGTATTCTGGTTTCTGATACAAAAAACATGTAACAGTTTATAAATTATCCAACGTACGAGCTAGAACATGTTGTTTCTCTAATTGTTTTAAAGTTCACAAGCTTAATGTGCGGGCGTGAAAACCTTATCTAGGCTCAATTAATAGTAGTTAACTTGAACTATTTTCTATTTTTGGCAGTCCAATATGGTGCTTAGGGATTTTATCCACACCCACCATATTCATAACATATAGTAAGGCATTGTTGTCGTATTATGAAGGCAAAGGAGAAGGGAAAGTGGCAGGACTTGAAATGAATCGGATTTCACTCATATTTTCTGCAGGACTCAGCCGATGAGACGGCCTTTTTTTTGCTTCGCGACAACCGATGCATTATGGATTCATTATAGCTCGTGGTGCGCATGGTTATACGTTTACTTTGGAAACGACTGTGCATGCAGCTTGTTCTACACCGGTATTTTTCATCCGTTCAGATAGTAAGTTGTCTGAAGAATTCAACCGACTGAATGTAGTCGCTGTTCGTAGGGCTCAACTGTGGAGTATCTTGGTTTTGAATAAATCCACCTACAAGGCCATTGCTTCGGTCGTATTTTGAAACCGGTCGGTTGGAATGTTTGTTTACCTGATTATCGGGTTGCGATCCGATTTGTTTGCGTCCGCTGTCTTCCTGATTTTTTCTCCAGAATTTTCGATAACCGGATACGGTTATCTTTTTCAATGGAAGCTCATCATAATAAGTTGACAATCAATATGTCAAGTGGAAATATTAGTTTAGGTAAATGATCTATTCCCTGTCGCGCAACATGTTTCTTTTAAATCTCAGTTGGAATGTTGTTTTGATATTACTTGCTATCCGATTTGTCATGGCCTCGATCCGTTATGTCAGTTATGGTCATTGCTAACAAGTTGCCTATTAAGAACGAAATACTATTCACGTGAAGTCATCGCCTTTCTAAATTAGATTATCCAATTTGCCATCAAAGTAGAAGTTGTTTTACTATTTTGATTATTATATTCTGTGTGAAGTCTCATTTCGTCAATAAGGTGCGCTGTTCCATTTTTTAATTATTCAGCTTGTCGATTAGTTGCGTTGAAGACGTTTATCCTATTAGAATAATGCGCATATTAGTGGTCCTGCGGGAATAATAAATGTTTTGCTAATTGAATTTTCTTCTGTGCAATGTTTTAATATCGAATATTTCTTTGTTTTTTGTCTATTAGCTACTTTGAGTATTTTATCAGCTTTTATTGATTAACTATTAATGAAGGCAACTGTCGGTCGCCGAGGTAGGCTTGAAATTCCATTTGAACAAACGGCAGCCGGTTTTAATTCACCGGATAAGGAGGGTATGACTAACCCGGGGTCAAAGTTCAAGTCATCTTCTGAAAAAGCACCGAGCAAGATTAGTTTGCCAGTGCCGTATGTTCCACACACTAGCGGTGCAGTTCTTACTGGCAAGCCTCCATTATTCAATTCTTCAATAGAGGACTTGAAGAAACCAACACATCTCACCAGCTACGGAATAAATCTACCTTTTGATAGAGACCAACTTTGTAGTCCACCGTCGAAACCTACTTCCATCAAACATGGAAATCTACCAACAACTCAGCGTGATGACTTTGGCTTGACTCGACCGAATCTAACAAGTACAGATCGGATCACATCCGAGGACCAGAAAAACGAAAACCGGAGACGCTTACTTGTAGACAATAGTGCCGAGCCTACTGCTCCAAATAAGCCGAGCACTTCAAGGCCATATCACATCAAAGCTACGAACTCAGCCAAGTCTTTGGCAGAGTATCTCAACATGCCAGAACCGTTTTTATTTAATGATGGCGCAGAGGGTTTGGAAAATCAGCGGGAAAATGAAAAAGAAATGAGAAAACTAGACAAAACGCATGAAATCTATAAAAAAGAAAGTGATAAAATAAAATCAGATGATTCATCCACAGGTCTGGAAATGCTCTCAACTAAACAGGCACTTGAAAAAAATTTTGAGTCCTTTGTCGACTCAGAATATGAAAGATCAAATGAATCGGGAGAAAAAAAGTCTGCTTTATCGGACGCAAAGCGTCTTATTGGCCCTGCGCCGTTTTGCACATCAATAAGTTCACCAATTTCGAATCTTTCTGAAGATTCATTTGCAAAAGAAGGCATTAAGGGTACAGGACTAGGCACGATAAGAAATTGTTCAGTTTCCGCTTCCAGCGCTGCTCAAAATGGTCCTAAAAATAGGTCTCCCGCTCAGACGTCGGAGGAATCCACTATCAGAGAGGCTGCTTTGCAGGCAGGTGCTAAAAGAACTCAGCTTCTATTGTCTAACACTGTGTTGGAGACTCCACCAGAGTTTGTACATATATTTACCGACAGATTGTGCAACGTAGCCGATAAATTGCGATTAGATGCGCGTGTTAAAGGCAGTCCTACGCCGAAAGTAAGTGGTTTCGCTCGTGTCCCATTACTTTAAACATAGTGTTTTTATTTGTTGACAGCTCTCCTTTATATTCGCTCATTTATACTAAAATGTTTTTTCCTTCTCCAGACGAACGTGCGTCATTTTTGTTTGTACATTTTTTATAAGTGCCAGTATGTACAGTCTAACTTAACCACCTATACACTATACCTATATTCACTTATCTAGGTGACTTACATTTATCGCTTGTTAATTGTTTTGAACAAACATCATCTTTTAATGCTCAGGTTGGCGGTTCGATTTTTATTATGCATATAAAAAATTACTAATATCTTCTTATTAATGGTTTTGTATGGTGTAAACATAAGTAATTAAGAGCAAGACAATGGTTTATAAGTGTGGAATAAAATAACAATTTTACCAAAAAAATAGTTAATTAAAGTAAATATTTGATTAAAAGACTTAAATATATTTATTTACAAGAAGAAATCAGGGTTAAATGCCTATCCGTTACATCTGATGCCTGCGTGGAGAAATTGGCAATCGATGACTGCGCTTCACCTATTTAGGTGTACTCATCTAGCTGATTACATTTGATTGTGCACACAAATGTTTATAAACGTGTGTCCAAATACGCGTACGTGCATGGTGGTTTAATGAAGCATTACTATAAATTAACCTGTATAAATGGGATTTCTCACTTATACATCTTCTATATTCGTAATGAAAGCATAGTGAAAGTTTCTTTTTGGTGCTTAACTTTGATGAATTATAATAGAAAAATCTGAAATGAACAAATATTTTTCTTTATTAAAATAATATTTTAAAAAATAAAACATATAGGGCAAATAAATGAGATAACCTTGTTTTTGTGAGTCATTATAATGTAGGAGGTTTTGTAATTATTGTAATAGAATTTGCGGAGTAGCTGTCTATTTCGTAAAATTGTCCCATTCCTCCATATTCATGGTGGTTGTTATCACCACCCGTTCTATGATCAGTCCCTGACCTTTTTCCGAAGGGTGAAGTAAGAAGACTAATCCATGTTATCAGGTATTTATTGAATGTTATGTTGCAATGCATGAGTAAATTCACAGTTTATCCAAATAGACCGTGCTCTAGACGGTAACAAAAAATTATATGGCCAACACAATTAAATGTCTTATACACAATTAATCACCATAAACACAATCGGCTGAATCGTGATGAATTCATGTAAATGACTGAAAAAGTACGATGATATAAATCCAAACTGATTAACAATTTAATTTAAAGTCACTGATAATTTAGGATAAGAAACACAATAAATATTAACACTGATAATTGATGGATAAAAATCGTGTAAAAACAGTCTTAAAAAATCACAAATAATTATTCCACTGTTTGCTAGGTTTTGAGTGTTTGAATTAAATAAATCCATTGAACTATAGAGTTTTGGAAAAGAGATTGAGAAACACCTGATATCCTGATGAGTAGAATCATAACTGAACTGTTAGTGGTTGTGTAAAATGTGGTTAATGCACGTACAGTAAATAAATCCAATATTTGAACACAGAGGCACTATAATCCACCGCATGTTACCTGCGTATTGCGCGCGGGTGTGTATATTTATTAAACAAAACCCTATTAATTACAATTAAATTTTCAGTTCAAGAAATCTCAATTAAAACTGATTGAATGTAACAGGGATTGTTGCCAAAATCACAGGTAAGAGAACTATTGTGTAAAAACAGAGTTAGACTATTTGACCTTAATGAGAACTACATTTCTTTTGAAATGTGAGCTTTAATAAAATTCATTGTACCCTTCTTTTGTGCAAAAACAAAAAGAAATTTTATCAGATATAAGAAAATTTTCTTTCTCATGGTGTTCTCAAATATCTACTCATGAACATATCTTTATATATAAATTGGAAAGCAAAACAAGATAGAAATATGTGAACAAAGAGAGTGTGAAAAATAGAAACCAATCAAATTGCGTGCGTCACATCCAGTTCAAGCTCAATGCTTGTACGCGCTTCTTCTGCTTACATAAATCCGGCTGCAATTTGTTTATCCATAAGGCTTCGTATGTGGCAGCTCCCTTTTGCTTTTACATTTAGTAATTACTTTGAATGCTACGTCTGTTGGCTGAGATTTTTCTAGGGCACCTAGAAAATACATCATTAAAGAGTAACATAAGTAAATGTGCTCAATATATACGGTACGTGGATGATATATTTCTTGTACTTAAAAACAGGTCGCAATCACGAACATTGCTTCAAAGTTTCAAAAAAGCACATAAGAATATCGGTTTCACGTCAGAGCACGAGAAAGATGACTGTCTGCCTTTCCTAGATGTACTATTAAAGAAAGAAACTAATGGTAAATTAAACAGAACAATTTACCATAAACCAACATGGTCTTCACAGTATTTGCATTACAGCAGTTTTGTGCCATTTCAATATAAATTATCAACAGTTCGTGGTTGCTTTTCAAGAATTGACAGGTTGGTTAGTCAAGATTCTAAAGAAATGAATATAATAAAGCAATTAACGATTTAATGTCTAATGGCTATCCCAGACAATTAATTGAATCAATTATTAAAAGGGGAGTTAACCAGAAACAGACGTACTATGAGCCAGAAAAGAAAACCGTCTACCTAAACATCCCATTTAAGGGGGATGCAGTTTCCCGAATGGCACAAAAGAAAGTTGAAGCAGCATTGACACGCACATTTAATGCAGCCAAACTACGAGTGTTATTTAGGGTAACACACTTGCCTTTACCAGCAATCAAAGAGAAACAGCCGTTAATGTCGATATCAAATATTATTTACCAATATACATGCGCAAGTTGTCGATCAACTTACGTAGGCCGATCGACCAGACGGTTAATTGCTCGAATGAGAGAACATTGCAACTTGAACGCCTGTTTTAAATCAAATGGTGAATACACGTCTGCTATTGCGCAACACATCATCGAAACAACGCACGTATGTTCTCCAGACGTAGCATTCAAAGTAATTACTAAATGCAAAAACAAAAGGGAGCTAGCCACATACGAAGCCTTATGGATAAACAAATTGCAGCCGGATTTATGTAAGCAGAAGAAGCACGTACAAGCATTGAGCTTGAACTGGATGTGACGCACGCAATTTGATTGGTTTCTATTTTTCACACTCTCTTTGTTCACATATTTCTATCTTGTTTTGCTTTCCAATTTATATATAAAGATATGTTCATGAGTAGATATTTGAGAAGACCATGAGAAAGAAAATTTTCTTATATCTGATAAAATTTCTTTTTGTTTTTGCACAAAAGAAGGGTACAAGAGAACTATATTTGTCAAAATTGGAAATCGTTGCGTTGTAATGCGGAGCCGCGTGTTACAATAATATATATCTCGAATTTTGTTGATTTTGTAAGTGGAAGTAAGAGCGCCTCTGAGAAGAGTTGCTTCCGTTTGCAAACTTGGTATTTTCTTTGAGGCTGATGGAATACATGTTTATGCAACCGGAAATGTATTTTTAATTTTTACAATTCGTTAAAACTAATATGTGTATACCTATGAGTGTGCTAGTTGTTCGCTCTTTGGGATTAATAATGACTCTGATGCTGATATTAACAAAATCGAAGACCGAATATTTAATTTTGGCTCACGTGTGTCAAGGCCTGTTGACTTTGATGTTGTTGTTGCTAAAATCAAATGAGATGCCTCAGAACCTATTATTAAAATCTTTTTTTCTTGATTCGTTTCGTGTTTGACGAACAATCGTGAGGATAATGTACGTTCGTTTTGTTTTTGTCCATGCTGAATAGGGCCCAGCTAAATTGAATATTATGAGTGCGAAATTTGTGAATGCTCGGGTCAAGTTCTTGGTTCCTGATATCGAGTGCTTCAGAGATATACATTTAGATGGCTTTCTAAGAGCATTGTGATTTTCCATACCTTGTTTTTCAGTTTGCTGTTGTGCTCTGATGATGGCCTTGAAACAGTTTCATATTTCTTGACCAAATATATAGTGATAAACGAACATTGATTGTGCGGGCGCTGATAACATTTACTATAATCAAGGGTACGAACTTGATATAAACACCTGACCCATTAAGTACTAACATTTTGTCAGTATTAACTAATAATTGTATAGTGAAGAAAAGGCAATTCATCCAATAGACCGGTTTCGTCCTTATTGGGACTTCTTCGCGTACTGACCAGAATTTACCGCGGACATGGCTCGAATCTGGACACGTCTGCTTCAAAATCTTGTGCTCTAACCACTGAGCCACCCTGCCGCACACTACACAAAATTTTAATTCATATACTAACTAATGTAACTCGGTTAGTTTTTTCTCTTTGAGGTGGAGCTCATATGGCATCCGTTTAGACCCAATGTTCCAACTAACCATCACGAATCTGTCATTACTGAACAGACACCACACAAAATTGGGATGTGGTATTGAAGTGAACATTTATATAATTAAACGAACATTGATTGCGCGGGCGGTGATAACATATATATAGTGTTTGGGATGCAGTGCTGACTGCTACTGATTTATCTTGATGGGCAAGTAGCGCAAGCGTTCATCGACTTACATAATTTGCTTACGCTTTTTTGTCACATCTCTCTGGTTTCATTCCATACTATGAGTAATACATTAGTTCAGATCGTGTGTTCGTTATTGTTTCAGTCAACTGTTTCTTGTTTTTCATTTGCCAGAAATAGCAAGGTAAATATCAGTTCAATCGATGCCACGCATTGTATGCAGTCTTTCCTTCAGCTGGCATGACCTCTTACTTATAATGGAAGACCGGACATGGATAGTTGGAGTTTTAGATTGAAAAAGATACTTAAGGGTTTCCATCGGCAGTAAAGGTTGTCTAAAAAATAAGTTGGTACATTAATTAATGAGAATTCCATGCAATATGCGTCTTCAGTGGCTAACATCGTCAATTTAGGGACGAGCAAAATTGATAGAAATTTTGCCTCAAATCAGAATCTTAAGTGATAAAATATTGTAATCCGAGCTCTCATAATTTCCAGAAAAGTTATTTTATTTAGTACATGTAGTTGTTAATCATTTAAATTGGCTCGAATCTCAAGTAGCGTTTTCTAATGAATAGCTGCAAGGCGGCGTTATTTTACTTCTGTTCTATAAGTAAACCATGTTCGATTGTGCGGGTGGTGATAAAAATTCTTTAAATCAAAATAGCGAAATTAACTTCAGCTACACGTACGTGTCCTTGATTTAAATAACTGTTTGTATTATGTTTATTAGGTATGTGAACTTGTACTTAATTTCTCTGAGCAATTATAAAATTGTGTAACGAGTACAAATAGGCTTATTGGGTCATACTGTAAATCTGATCCAGTTATGCCGAATTGTAAGAGCTCGCTGTGGCGTACAGACTTCTTGGACTTTCATATAACTCGCCATCCTGATTCATATAGTCTATGCAATATGTCGGGTAAAACCGCATCTCCTCAAATACCTGATTAAAATTTTAATCTGTTACTGGGGATCTGACTTCAAAGACGATGCCTACAAGTTAGTTTAATTTAAACTTTTTTTCGGCTCAGTTCTCCTGATTAACTTACCCCGTATCACAAAGCTATTACGAAATACAGAGAATAAAATAATTTCAATATTTTTTCAATCTTTTTAAAAAAATAGGCGAAATGGGCACTGAACGGAATTTCTCTTCAACCCACTGATCCAAAGCGACGAATCATGGTAGCTGGGGACATCCATAGCCTTTTAATTGACGCGGTGACTATTTTGGATGCTGGTCGATACTCGCTCGAAGTTGAAAATCTGGTTGGTGTAGCTACTTGCTCTGCTCTGGTTGTTGTCAAAACTTCCGAGAAGAGGTATTCACATTCTTTTGCACTGCAAGACTTAATAAAATTTATAGTGTTCTCTCCATGTACAATAATATAATGATATTTTATCAGGTACAAGAACAGTTTCTTTCTCATATTCTAATCAATTATCTAAAAATGAACAAACACACCCACACACACACACATACACACACACAAACATATATATATATATATATATCCGGAGTGAATGGATTTTTTGGAGTAAAAGATGTTGAGAAGTAGTTAAAATTCTCAATTTTGGTGAAATGTAACATATTTTGAAATCTTTTCTTTAAATCAAGTTTGCGAGCT
>JAQBSW010005512.1:0-20000 GCA_029291075.1 Eudiplozoon nipponicum
AACAACGCTAATGTTGATTGTCGTGTTAAACGCTCACACTGTTTGGAGACTTCTGTCATCGTATGCGCCTCTGTTATCTCAACTTCACCTTGTTGCCAATCCGATTGTACGTTTGTTGATTCTAGTCGAGGGCCTGTTGGTTCTTGGCTGGATACTAGTAGATTGTTGTTGAATTTTGTTATCCTTGGCCAGTCGATAAGGATATCATGTTGATGAAACTTTTGAATGTTAAGGTCGGGTGCTTGTTGTTTTATGTAAAGTGCTTCGTAGATGAATAATAATTTTTCGGATTTTGCTTTATGTAGAATTGTGAAATAGGTCGAATTGACAGGGTGCCCTGTTGCCAATATATGATCGGAAATAGCTGATTTTCCTGACGGTGGCAAGTCTTTGTTAATCAATTTCTGTGGCAAATGTTGCTGGATTCTGCTTATCAATTGCTTCTTCGTACGTCCGATATATGTGCTACCGCACATACATGAGAATTTATAGACTATGAATGATTTGGAGAGAAGTGGCAATTGATCTTTGGCATCCAGCCTCATGATTCTCTGTGTACTGAATGTCATATTAACTTTAACACTGGGAAAGTTGTCCTTAGTTATTCTATTCAGCCGCCGTGCAATTATTGAGGCTGGTATGTCGCCTCTAAATGGTAAGTTTAGGAAAACCTGCTTGTCGGTGTCCTCTCTAGTACGAATTTGCCGTGGTCTAATGTTGACATCAATGAACCGCTCTGGGTAGTTGTTCATTAGCAAAATATTCCTGAGGTAGCCCAGTTCTTCCTCAATCTTGTGTTCAGAGCAGATCTTCCTGATTCTGTTCGCTAGGTTGTTTACTAAGTTTCTTTTGTGGGATTTTGGCACACTACTGTTGTAATGAATGTATTGTCCAGTGAAAGTGGATTTTCTATGTATGGCCAGTGTCAAATCTCCGTTTGCTTCTCGAGTGAGTTTGATGTCAAGGAATGGGAAACTGTCGTCTTTCTCTACTTCGAGAGTGAATTTGATGTCTGGATCGACTCCATTTGCTTGTTTGAGGATTTCGGAAGGGTCTGCTGCTTCTGAGATGAACAACAAGATATCATCTACATACCTTTTGTAGAATGCGCACTGGTCAATTATACCTTTCAGACTCGTTTTTTCCAGGTGATACATGTAAACATCTGCCAGGAGGGGTGCGATGCAGCTTCCCATAGCTACACCATTGATCTGGCGGTAGTATATACCTTCGAAAGTAAATTGCACGTTTTTAGTACATGCTAATATGAGGTCTTTGATGTCATTGGTGTCTATAGGGAAGTCAAAAATCTCATTTTTGATGAGATCACACAAGATCTCCGTTGTCTTATCCAGTGGTATGTTTGTAAATAAGGATGAGACGTCAAGCGAGACCATCTTATTCTGTAGGATGTTCTTCCCCTTCAATTCATTTGCTAGTTCGAAAGAGTCCTTGATAGTGTTAGTGTTTATGATGCTCCGTATTGGTTCAAGTAGTTTGCAGAGAAACTTGGCTGGTTTATGTTGTGGAGCGTTGATCATTGACATAATGGGCCGCATCGAAGGAGCTCCTGAGGCTGTCACGGCTTTATGAGTTTTTGGTTTGCCGTACAATCTTGCGGTGTTTGTTCCGACTGGTTTTGCTTTTTGGATGTCTTCTGTGAGTTTTGGACACCTACAAGCAAGTTTTCCTAAACTTACCATTTAGAGGCGACATACCAGCCTCAATAATTGCACGGCGGCTGAATAGAAAAACTAAGGACAACTTTCCCAGTGTTAAATTTAATATGACATTCAGTACACAGAGAATCATGAGGTTGGGTGCCAAAGATCAATTGCCACTTCTCTCCAAATCATTCAAAGTCTATAAATTCTCATGTATGTGCGGTAGCACATATATCGGACGTACGAAGAAGCAATTGATAAGCAGAATCCAGCAACATTTGCCACAGAAATTGATTAACAAAGGCTTGCCACCGTCAGGAAAATCAGCTATTTCCGATCATATATTGGCAACGGGGCACCCTGTCAATTCGACCTATTTCACAATTCTACATAAAGCAAAATCCGAAAAATTATTATTCATCTACGAAGCACTTTACATAAAACAACAAGCACCCGACCTTAACATTCAAAAGTTTCATCAACATGATATCCTTATCGACTGGCCAAGGATAACAAAATTCAACAACAATCTACTAGTATCCAGCCAAGAACCAACAGGCCCTCGACTAGAATCAACAAACGTACAATCGGATTGGCAACAAGGTGAAGTTGAGATAACAGAGGCGCATACGATGACAGAAGTCTCCAAACAGTGTGAGCGTTTAACACGACAATCAACATTAGCGTTGTTACCAAGCGAAAATAGCACCCTTGCGCAGCGGGGTGAAACGATCAACTATACTGGGAAAAATAGCACTTGTATAGATAACAGTGAACAATTTGCACAAATGGCTAACTCTCAAGTTATCAAAACAATAATGACAAGATCTCAGACATCACTTCGCAATACTGCGAGAATGACCTTTACATGCAAACACACATACACAACACAAACACAAACGCATACACACTCACCTACTAGTCAAAACAAGAAACAGCAGTAATAACGAGTCAGATTTGTCACCGATAACATAACCAATTGACAACCCAAAATGTATAAATATGTATGATTGTATAAGAGATGATTAGTATTCACGAAATAAATGGCCTTTATCCACTTTGTTATTTGTGTGTTTCCTAATTATAAGATATATATATATATATATATATATATATATATATATATATATATATATATATATTCTTATAATTAGGAAAACACAAATAACAAAGTGGATAAAGGCCATTTATTTCTGAATATTAATCATCTCTTATACAATCATACATCAGCTATTTCCGATCATATATTGGCAACGGGGCACCCTGTCAATTCGACCAATTTCACAATTCTACATAAAGCAAAATCAGAAAAATTATTATTCATCTACGAAGCCCTTTACATAAAACAACAAGCACCTGACCTTAATATTCAAAAGTTTCATCAACATGATATTCTTATCGACTGGCCAAGAATAACAAAATTCAACAACAATCTACTAGTATCCAGCCAAGAACAAACAGGCCCTCGACTAGAATCAACAAACGTACAATCGGATTGGCAACAAACTGAAGTGGAAATAACAGAGGCGCATACGATGACAGAAGTCTCCAAACAATGTGAGCGTTTAACACTACAATCAACACTGGCGTTGTTACCACGTGAAAACTTTGCGCAACGAGGTGAAACGATCAACTATTCTGGGAAAAATAGCACTTGTATATGTAACAGTGAACAATGCGCACAAATGGTTAATTCTCAAGCTATCAAAACAATAATGACAAGATCTCAGACATCACTTCGCAATACTGCGAGAATGACCTTTACATGCAAACACGCATACACACAAACACAAACGCATACACACTCACCAACTAGTCAAAACAAGAAACAGCAGTAAAAACGAGTCAGATTTGTTACCACTAGCATAATCAATTGAAAACCCAAAATGTATAAATATGTATGATTGTATAAGAGATGATTAGTATTCACGAAATAAATGGCCTTTATCCACTTTGTTATTTGTGTTTTCCTAATTATAAGAATACTGTGCTAAATTAAAAAGGAATGGACATTATAAATATATATATATATATATATATATATATATATATATATATATATATATATATATATATATATATATATATATATATATATATATATATATATATATACCTAGAAAATTGGACGCTATCAATTTCTGATTGTTGTAATGTTTGCGTTTATATTTTGCAGATGTTGGACCAGAAGCTATTGCTGAAGCCCAAGCATTGGCGAGCAAATCGGTCAGTGAGCTGCTTGCCGAACAAGAGAAGGCCAGCAGATCCGATGCAGGTGAGACAAATAGCCATTTTATATGCCTGGGAGTTGCTATTCCCTATATATTTTTTTCTTTTCCATTATCGAGCATGGTGGCATTTTTTCAAATCTCTGATTACGCAGGTAGCGAAGATAACTCTTTCAATCAAGTTTGCAGAATTGAGATAAACCAGTACAATATTTTAGATGCGTCAACAAGCATACCTTTACATCGCCTTCGTACACACGAAGTGACGCTTTTTGAATTTCCCTGGTCACCAACTGAGCACGACAACGTTTTCTGTCAAGTATGTATTAGGTTTTGCGAACCTAGTAACAAATTAGTTCAGTTGTGACCAGAAGGATAAACCAAAGGCAGCATGAACGGAAAGTATAATCTCATGCACATTCGTTTCGTGCTTACTGGCGACTCATCAGTAGGGGCCGGTATTACGCCCTTTAACCACTATATATTCGGTAGAAGAATGTGGAATAATAGGACGGTACAATCTCCTAGACGAATGTGTAAACCTGTAATAGTGAAGCTAACATAATCTAAAGTCAACGACAATGCGACTTCAATGCTAACTCACACTATACAATATATATACCGAGTCTGTAAAGGATACTAACACTATGGCTATTGTGTTAGTAACTGATACCTTTTTTAAATCGATGAGTAACGGATACTAACACTATGGTTTCCGAGTCGGTACATGATACCAACCTGATGGATATAAATTTATGCTAAAGTTTCACCCAAATTGAGAATTACAACAATTTCCGAAAACCTGTTACTCCAGTTAAACCATACACTCTGGCCTTCATCGATATCAGTTATCACATTTCGCGGTAAGCATGACATCATTCAATTCAATATATTACAGATAAATACTGTTTGTTGCGAAGACCTAATATATATGCAAGTATGTATTAGGTGTTGCGAACATAGTAACAAATTAGTTCAGTTGTGACCAGAAGGATAAACCAAAGGCAGCATGAACGGAAAGTTCTCCGCAACAAACAGTATTTAAATGTTTTCTGTCGTTTTGTAGTGCTAGTTTGGAAACGAGCTTATTTTTGATAGGTGTGTGTAATGTTTGCTGCATCATGTTACCCTCGATTACATACCATCAACAACCTTTTTTACTCAACTTTATGTTGAAAGATTTTGTTTGCCTTATAGAGAAAAGTTTAAAAGGGTGACATCGGAAATTATACAGGCCATGCTATTCAGCAAACGGTGATCGATTGCCTGGTAGCACCGCACAAAGTAAGTTTGCTTTGAGGTAGCATTTCTAAAATCTTTTGATAAAGCTGCCTCGACGAGTTTCGATGTGCATGCATCCAGGAGACGGCACTGTCCAACTAACTTTTCTTGACCAAATATGCACTCACTAAACTACTAATTTGGCATGTTTTTTGTTACTTTGTTCTATTGCACTTCTAATAACCACCCACGTCTGTCATGCGCTGTGAACTCACGTGCATTTGCTCTACTGCATTAGGCTTTAACAACAATGTGGATTGTGATGACGATCAAATGGGAACAGGGCATTCCAAGTGTGACCGTTCCAACTCGATGAGCCCTCTAGGGGGTGAAACAGTCGGAGAGTATGGCGCCAGCGACATGACGGTAAATGTTGTTCTCTTATACACCTTACACCTATTCTGCTTTTTCCTTGCCTCTGTTTGTTTAAACCTTTGACTCTGCGAAATTTTACTGCGCAGTAGCTTATCATAATAACACAACATTGTAGTATGCTGTACGTGGCGTTGGTTGTAAATCAGTTCTCCTGTAAACTTGGCTGTTATCCCTCAAACTGGTCTGACAAGAAGCTAATTAACTGGCGTATGCTATGTAAGACTTGTACATAAAAAATTAAACAGGTGCGTCCGCGTTTTGCATGATAATCTATGTGCAAATCTTTACTGGCAATTAGAAATGCGCAAGACCTAGGCGAGTTGGGTTCCTTATGCGGATTCGCTCATCAGTAACATAAATCGTCTTATTAACCGCTTCTTCTGTTAAGGTAACCATTTGGACAGCTACCGCTCGTGTCAACTCTTCCAAAGTAGATTGAGAAGCCATGCTGGCATTTGAAAAAAAGTGTATTAATTATGCGCCAAATATTTAGTTTTTCTCGCGAAAAGTCGTTATTATTCTTTCGGGATGCACGGCTGCTGTCTTTAGCACCCACGTGAACCTTCTTTGCTTCAAACTCTCAATCCTAGGCAATGCTTTTCCGTTCAACTCAGCCTTAAAGAGAGCCGTTTGCGCGTTCTCAGCCTTTGGTTTGGCCACTGCACGTACTCGTAAACAATTCACAAGTTAACGTTCAAAGCATGTACGAACTACTTTTGTTTGTTTAGGTGAGGATTAAGAATGCTGCATATAATCGCTTCCGCCCTGCGTAACTCTCGTTTGTTTTGCTTCTAAAGACACCTGGCAGTCCGCCTGATTTGGAGTGTGATTTCTGTGAACAATGTGCTCGGCTATAGCAAAATGTTTTTCATTTTGTAAGCTACATTTAGCCTAAACTACTTTTGAATTCCTTGACGTGTTGCCGTTGAGACAAGTAGATAGTAGTCTCTGAAGGATTGTGCGTCCAGAACTACAGCGCTGTACCAATTTTTAAAACGGGAAATTTGACGCGCAATTCCTCCGACAGAAAAATAAAATCTGCTCTGACGAATTTTAATTCGAAGCACAGCCTGATTGGAAAACATGCAACGGCAGGGTGGCCCAGTGGTTAGAACACCAGATTCCGAAACAGACGTGCCCAGGTTCGAGCCCTGTTCGCGACAAATTCTGGCCAGTACTACTACTAGCCGATTGCTAAATATGTGAATTGAAGTAAATGTTGGTTTAAACACAGCCGGTGAAGAGGAGAACGTTTCCGTAATAGCTTAACACATTGTTTGCAGACATCGAACTCACAATCAGGCGGATTTCCGGTTACTTTTCAAAGAAAAAACCGTAAAAGAGCTACTCATAGCAGATGTTGTTATATGCGAAATCCTTAATCTGCAGCAGAATGAACAAAAGTTCGTATATGATTTTAATATAAATTGATGAATTGTTTGTGCATGTTTACATGCCTCATTATGTGCGTTTTTCGCTTCCTATTTTCTGTTGCACAATGCATGTATTTAATTCAACATAAAGCCTCTTGCTTTATAAAATTCACCCATATCAAGAGATAGATATTCCTGTCGATTTGAGTTCTGGTGAAAAGAAAATGGTTTTTTAGCAACGCCATACAGACTTGCTTTGCATAATAAATTTCTCCTTCCCGATATAACTCCCCTAAATTAACGTCCCTTCAAGTGTTTGCTTAAGTGGTGATACCGCGAACGAGATTGATAGTCTACTTATTTGATTCCTGTTATCCTCAGGATACTCCTCGGTAGCTTGGCTAGCAAAAAGGCCTCGTTAACAACACCCAGCCAAAGCAGACGACGTTCCACAATGAAGTTTGATGGTGATGCTTAATTACATTATGGCCGATTAGAACTGGTAGGCTCGTCATTTGTGTTATTGAATGTTGCCTTTTGACATTCAGCTGTCGGTGACCCTAGCCAAATCAAAGGAAAGCATCGATTTACGAAGTTCTGTGGACACTGGCAGCTATAGTCGATCTTCTCCAAAGTGCTCGCGTCTTTAACGCGAAGCTGCAATTTACTTTGTAGGACGCCTTCAGATTTCGTGCTTAATGATGCCTGAGTTGTTTGCATATTTGTACACGGAAAGCTTCCGCTAAACCAATTGGCGTATGGATATCGGCAGAAGTAGATCTGTCTAGTGATGTCAGGGTTCCTAGGTGGATGAACTCGTTGACACCGGTCAGTAGAGTGCCTCTCATCACGATCTTAGACTGGTTTAAAATTGGTCATTATGACTATTTTGTGAAGTCTAGCTTCGGACTTTCTCGGATAGAGATTTCTTGAGCACAGTTAATTATTCTGTGGATTAATTGGGCACTATCAGAAAAAGGATTGCTCCTACCTCATGGTGGCAGTCAACCCGGTAGGAATGACTTTTAGGCTCATCTAAAATAGCTTGTTTTCGCTGCACATTGACGGATACAGTGTGGAATCATTATGCGTTCTATTGAAATATTGGAAAGACGTTTAGGGATCCTGAAGGCAGTTACGATCTTCTTTATGCAAGCTATTTCGATGCCGCGGTTGTGCAGTTCACCAGCCGTTGATATCAACGACTAGGACGTGCGGTAAGATCTCTCGCATTCTAACAGCCATTTATAAAAGTAATTGTAAACTTGAGCATTGCGTGGATAAGCATAGACATGTGGAAGTCCACGGTGCGTAGTGCGGCGTATGTTTTGCTTCATCGAGATTGGGGATGGTGTCGCCAATGCATAGTCGCTCATTCCTTACTGATATACCCATTATGTGGTCATTATTGCCCCTTTTTTGGACGGTCTGTCTCCACCGCCTGACGTGCACCATCTGTGTGTGGTAACCGCGAGGCTAAAACAGATCATGCGTCGTCAAATGCAACGATTAGGCTGTGTTCCGCTAATACCGAAACGGCTCACGCTAACTTTGCCGAGACGATGGGCCTGGAGCCAGTCGGCCATCGAATGTTGGGGGCGTGGGGTGGGAATTTCTTTGACTGTGGCTGGTAACGAATTTTCAAAAGTCGACTAAAGCTAGCTTGTAGTATTTCAGGGTACGCGGCTTCACCTACCTCTGTCACACAAAGCATATAAGTAAGACAATTCGCCAATACTTGGTTGCCGGAATGCGGCTCAGTCTGCCGTCTGTAGTGCTGCCTCCAGGGCCTAGCATAATTTGTTTGCCGACGGTGTTCTGTTTTAAATTACCGTTGTTCAAAATTGACCGCTTTGCTTGACCAGGTGGAGGGCACTAAACTGAAGATGAACTCCGGCTTGACGCGTTATGTTCAGGCGCAAAACAAGAAACACCTGAAACTCAAAATCAACCGAGAACTTTTAAAGAAGTTGGACGCGGCAGCGGCTGTCGTTCGAGCACAAGAAGCTGTGGTGGCCAACTCTAATGCTCGCGCCGCCGCTGCACTTGCTGCTGCCTCCTCATCTGGAGGTGCCGCGAGCGGCGGTAGTTCAGCATATATTCAAGGCGGCACCTCCGGAGTGTCGGCATGTTCTTCCGCAGCAGCGTTGCATCGTGGTGCTACCTCGCATGCGCTCGGATCTGCGGCCGCAGCCTCTACGAGTGGAAATAGCTCGCTTGGCGCGTCAGCCGGATCTCGAGCCAGATCGAGCCGTGTGGGACTGCAAGATGGCGACGAATTTCCAACAAGTGTCAAGCACAAGGGAAACAGACGTCGAATTGACCCACGTGTTGCTTTGAATCACATCTTCGAAGGTATTTATAAGGTAAATTTGTTAATCAGCTTGAGTCTGTGTGCTATTTTGAAGTATTTCTCTAAATCAAGTTTGCGAGCTTGAAGTAAGCACCAATCCCATTTTGTATTTAACCACCAGTCGTCAAACAACATAAAAAAACTACCACCACTCACATGGACGGTCGAAACGCGTCAGTGCGTTGCAGCTGGCGGTAGTTTTGTTGTGTTGTTCGAAGACTGGTTAAATACAATGGGATTGGTGTTTACTTCAAGCTCGCAAACTTGATTTAAATAATTATTACCACCACCCGCGCAAACAATTATTGTTAAATTTAAAGTATTTGTTTCAACCTCCGGATAATTGAGTTGTGGCGCGTCTTCCGAAGAGGCAGTGAGATACACAGCAGAAATGCACTTGTTTTTGTAAGGAAATTTGGCTCCACTATTGCATAACTGTTGCACCTTTATTTGGGCCGTTATGCAAGACTAGTTCGCCTGATACCTAGCGCTGGATGGATCTATTTTATTTTGGCTGGTTCTTGTTCTAGTTGGCCCACTATCCACGGCTGACGAGTACCATCTGCCTGCATCACCTGCTTTTGACGTGAGCCGTGACCGAAGAATCCGTTACCTGTTGAAATTTGATCTTCACATTTTCTTTTGTCATCACTACCCATTTGGCACCGAGTTTTCATTGCTCAGTGAAACTCAACGCGAAGACTTAAGTGGCGTAGATTTGCAAAGTCTCTATGGTATCGTCTGAGTGCGTGCTATCGTTGCCAGCAAGACTGACTTGTGTCCGACTTTATTAGTGTCTATCTGTGCAGTATTTCTGGCTTGTGTTGCCGGATGCTTTTGCAAACGTTGAATGTGTCCATCTCGCCGAAGGCACTCGATGTATATCGTCGTCTGTATTATTATTATTATTTTCAGGGTTTCACACAGATTCACGGCTATAAGATATTCATGCATCCAGTGAAGGAAAAGGACTTTCCAAATTACTACTCACAAATAAAGACGCCCGTGGACTTATCACAGATTCGAATGAAGATTAACAGCAATGAATACTCGACGCGTGAAGAGTTTCTCAGCGACGTCCGTCTAATCTACACAAACTCATTGCAGTTCAATGGTAAGACTCCTCGATTTGGTCGGTTTTTATCAGTCTAACTATGGTATGTTTATTTTTCTCTGTTTCTAAGCATAACTTGGTCATCTCTTCGTGCTGTTAGCTCATTGGCATTCATATGTTTTTATCACCATCATCACAGAAATCACCATCGTCGTCATCGTTATTGGCATCCACGGCTATCCATCTACCGATACCTTATTAGCGCGTAAACATTATGCAATATTGACGTGATTTGTGCGATGTAATAAAGTACTGGCTGGCTCTTTTACTAGGGAGGCTGGATAGTCTAAATTCAGAGTTCCCTCTCAATTAGATGGTCTACTAGGTTTAAGCTTGCGTGCACCGTCTGCGCGTCGGATTTGTACTTTTTTACGCCGGTGGCCAATGTTTCCTATGACAGTCGAAGCATGCCTACTACGACTCCCCATTTGCTATTGGTAACTGTGCAGCTAAACACCTGGCGTCACGTGGCGCTGGACGACCGAGTCTTCCCAGCACTGGACAGGTTCAAGCTGCCGTTGCCGTGATGAATAACTGCGCTCGCTGGTCGTCAGGCCGGGAATGTCCATGCTTGCGGACCAGCATTTCTGCAAGATTTTGGCTATCCAAGTAGCCAACGCGGTCGTTCAATTCACTGAGAATATTAGATGTGTGTCTGTCGCGCAACTATTTATGCGAATAGTGGCGGGCTTTGGCGGTAGTTATTTCTCTTTCTCTTGCAGCAGTGCACAAGCTGATTGTATGTGAAATCAAATTTCTATTCTGGTTAATTGAACTGTCATTATAGAGCATAAGCAATGCCATCTGGCTAAGCAATATTAATATACCGACTTACATATTTGCAAGACTTCCTGAGATGGAGCCTATTTTGCATTGCTTTCGACAAAAGGTTCCAGCTGGCCAACTCTGCTCTGTTATTGTAGAACAGGCACTACGCTTCTGAGGAATATGATTTTGACCTAAAGTTTTATGGCCAGGTATCGTTCTTGATGGGAACCAATTAGCTACTCGCAGGCGGTGTGAATAGCGATAAAGCGACCCCTCGACCTTGTAATTAGACGGACATCTAAACTCTTGCATTTGATGAAGACGTCCCATTCCACTAGGGACTTAAAGCCTGTTATAATCATCCATTGGCCGTCACTCAAACTAGCTATGGTATTCCTGAACCTTTTGAGAGTAGCTACGTCACCGGTGCTGAAGTGTTTACTAATCTTGTCGCTGTAATCTCTGCTGGGGTCACCTTAACACAGAGTGCAGGTCGGCTCGATGCCCACGAATATGCTGACAAAACTGTTTTGCTTGCAGAAAAAAAGTAAACTGTGCTTCAGATAGTTATTAGTTGCATCCAAGATGTGTGTCCATCTGATACCTTATGAAGCTACACGCTCCTAAATAAAGTTGCTATACCGAATTTTGTTGCCGAGGCATAAAATCGCGCTGAACAGGATGACCAGCTTATGCCTAGCTGGCCAGAGCACTTGCATTGCTGCATTCGCCTTACGCATATTGCGTGAACCACTGGAATCGCGCGTCTATCGCAATAATCACCAAGTTCATGAACTCCATGCTAAGCATACCGTCAGTCCTGTTTTATGCTACGGATAGTCGGCAGATGACTGCCTATAGCTGTCAGCGCTTGGACAGCTTTGTAAATCGATGCACTCCATCGGGTTGGATTGGGTCATTTCTAGCAAGCGCCAGGATACCTTAGAGGTGAGCAACATTTACGTGGTCATCCTTTCTATTTGGCCGCTCTTTGATGCACTGCCACAGGATTACATGGACTCCTGGACAGTGCCCCGTACTTCCGAATGGCGAATGAGCTATCAACGGCCACCGGCAACCATGCAACTTACTGCTGCCTTGCAGACTGTGCTTGGATGTGCAAAGGCTAGAGGTGCGTCCTCGATCAAAAAGCCGAGTGGTGAGGGGACACCACTTGTACCAAATTCCCAAGAAACTCCATGAAATCAATGGAGCCGGCTTATCCTCCAAAAGGAGTCAGCCGCAGTAAAGTAAAGTAAGTATGGAACATTGATGGTGTTGTTTTGGGAATGGTGCGGAGGGTCACTGACAAGTCCTGCTCGCCAGGCTGGAATCACTGAAGTGGTTAAATCAGGAATATCGAGGCCGATTTTATTATTCGTGATATCAGTGGCTGGATCACGCTTCATCGCTTTCACACCAACCAAAGGGTGATTGAATACGTGAACATCTGAGGCGTTTGAGCCACAAACAGCGTCCAACAGAGTGGCCTTGGAAATTCTGCTTTTCTGGAACCCGCCGTGTGGGAGCTCGAGATCTTCGTTCATGGCTGTGAAAAATGTATTAGACGTTTGTTTAAAATGATGATAAAGATAATGTTCGTGACTGCATAGAAATTGTGCAGCCGATATTTCCCATCAAATACAATGTATGCGGGACTATAAGAGGTGAGAGCCGCATATCTAACTTTGATTTCCATATATATTCAATGCGGTTTGATCCTCGATAGTCAGTTTGCCGTCGTACTCTGATGATGATCTTGGAAGGTCGAAACGCGTCAGTGCGTTGCAGCTGGCGGTAGTTTTGATGTTGTTCGACGAATGGTTAAATATAATGGGATTGGTGCTTACTACAAGCCCGCAAACTTGATTTAAAGAAGAGTTTGTTTAAACTATTTAAGATTCCTTATTTCGAACGAAAGCGCCAGATTTGAGACTAAACCAAAAAGGAACACCAAAATCTCGACCCCTGCTACACTAAGGAGGACGTTCCATCTCCTTCATTTCGCCTAGTTAGTGAATGTGGTAATCTGACTTTAACATGTTTACGGGCTTGTTTCACAACTGAATATAAGGCGCATGCATAACCAATATTACGCGCTTTGGTGGTTCTTCTTACTTTCTTCAGGTCGCTATAGTGCCTACACGGAGACTGCTCAGAAAATGTGCACTCATGTGTTGGAGGAGTTCTGCAACAAGGAGACAAAGTTAATGCGACTGGAATCGTTGGTAAATCCACTTCTAGATGAAAACGACTTGGTGGGTCTAAGTTTTCTGCTGATGAAGGCTGTGGAAGCAATGCAAACAATGGAAGGCAGTCGACCATTTCACTATCCTGTCGACAAACGACGATATCCGGTATATTAAAATATATATATTAAAATATGTATAATATATTCACCTTTTCATCTGCCTACTTGTAGTAGCATGATAATTTTCTTAAAATTATTTAATCGTAAGATTAGCTCTTTTTCAGCATAATTGATTTATTTTAAATCAGTAACGTCTAATACAGAAATATGTATGTAAATGTAATGCAAAAATGTATAAGTTAAATGAATTCATAGTTTTTCCCATTTTAATATATGCTTGTATCTTCATTATGTGTTCGGGTTGTCATGTGGGACTGTGAATCCACTAAAATGACTTTGAAAACTGTTTTTATGATACAAGACTTCTGTAGACCTTCAATATAGTTCCCGTCCTTTCATAAAACTTTGCTTAGTTCAACAACCGGTAGGCAAACTCACCGAACGGTTAGCATCGCAATGCTGCCTGTAGATTAGCGATGCGATCCCACTAACTTGGCCTAAATCTGTTTGTTTTGGCAATCTGGAGACATTGGCGATATTTATCATTGGTTTGCTGTGCAGAAAAAAATTTTTGCAAGTTATCGCCATAAATGTAACTTACAGAGCAGTGTATCTAAATTAGTTCAAACTTAGTGAGATACACATTTTGCACTCGCAAAGTAGCTTAGTTGGGAATTTTATCCGCGTGCATTGTTCTTATTCATCAAAGTTACATTTGATCTATTGCCTTTGTAAGATTTTGTATCGTTATTGTTTGTATATACTGGATCTTGTGTTATTCTGCATGAGTTACATGCCTGCGTGGTTTTTTTCATGTTGCCCTTTTAGCATTACTATAAAAGCATAGCGCGTCCGATGGATATTAGCACACTTGAGCGCCTCGTCAAGGAGAACCGATATCGGAGTCGAGACGAGTTCTTTGCTGACGCCAATCTTCTTCTTTCTAATAGTGAAGCATTCAACGGTGTTGACAGCAGTCTTTCTAGCACGGCCAGACGAATGTTGAATGCTGCACACGCCCGTCTCAAGGAGAGCGAGGAGATGTTGAACGCAATTGAGGCAAACATTCGCAGGTCAGTGAACACGGTATTCATTGACATAGTCGCTCTTGTTATACAAAGAAAATCTCCTGTTCTTTTGATACATCTGTTTTTAAAAAATTTGATTGCGGAGTGCCAGCTTAATATTTTCCAATGCCGCGTTTTGCATACGCGGGTTTTAGCTTCGCACTAACAGTTTCACAAAGATCCGATTGATCACAATTTCCATTTCCTTTTGTCTTCGATCGAGCTGGATTTGCATTCGTCCCTTTCTTCCGAAGGCTTCAACATCGTTCATACTAACCAATGGAAATGCGTTTCTATCACATCTTTGTTTACTGGTGACGTTTCGGTGCCTACTTTCCAGCACCATCCTCAGGCAACTATACACAGTACTATACTCACAATAGCATATTTAAGCAAAAGTGGTAACCTCGTTCCGAAACCGTTCTATTTATATTTTATTTTATTGACTCACCAATGGTTTTATGCATAGAATTTTTCTCAGTAATTAAACTCAATATATGCATATGTCTAGCGCACATGAAAACCCTCACTCAACAACTAAATCTATAGTAAAGTAAGTAGTATATATATATATATATATATATATATATATATATATATATATATATATCACATCAATTTGCAATTAGCTGACCTATCATTACCTCAGTATAATTGAAGCTATCCCAAATTTCCAATATACCTAATCTCATCTCTTGTGCAAAATATTGTAGGGGAGAGAGAAAGTATCGAACATTTTTGTTATAACTGTACTGTTACTATGTCACGGTAATCAAAGTTAAAAAAATCAAAACTGATAAAACAAAAACTTGAATGCCAAGTATTGTTTTATTTCAAGCCGGGAACTGTAATGTTTACAATTGCATATGAGGTATTGTGCACATAGTAACAAATTAGTTTAGATGTGGTACAGCAAGTTACCTAGATGGAATGAGAGTGAATGTCAGAGCGACGCTTAGGTCAAAATTAAAGAGAGAACGGAAGAGATAGTATGGGAAAACTAATGGTCTTTAAAACTAATAGTAAGCACACTGCGAAGTTAGGCAACTCCTAGAAATAATTGCACAAGAATATATGCTCATATAACTAAAATAAATCACTATACCTATATACATGTATATGTAAATATAATTTGGTAACACCATAATCCTATATATATTTATAATAAATTATTATTTTTTCTCTTTTCTTCCTATTTATTTGATAATTTTAATCAAATTATTTATTTATTTATTCACACCTTATATAAATAAATGAAATATATATAAATATGTATAAAACATATAAATATAAGCAACAATTTGAGTCAAATGTCTTTTATATATATATATATATATATATATATATAAATTATTTATTATTATTATATTTATACCACATATATATATATGTATGTGTAAATTTTAATCTATAAAATGATTAATGTGCGTATATATACCATATATATATATTTTTATATATATATTATTTATATAGAATAAAGCTATCTACATATAAATATGTATAAAAACATTTATAAATATAATCAACATTGTGAGTCAACAATATCTCTAATCAAATGTCCTATCTCCTAACAATTGCTAAATCAATATACCAACTTCTGGAACATTTTATGAGAAAGTTAAGGATATAAAAATTGATATTGATATAGGTCATTCGCCATCAGTTTTCTATAAGCGGGGTTTCTTGCTTAGGTTCCCATTTAATTCAGGTTCCGCTGCCTCCCGTTTTCTGACCCTAGAAAATGCTTCATTAAATATTGTTAAATTCATTAAATCTTTCCCTGATTTTATTTCAATCGACTCTCTAATTAGTCTAGTTAATCTGTTGCGGTTGCATAACACGATGCGTTTGCATTCCTCCTAGTCTATTTCATGACCCGTTTCCTTCGAATGCCTAGCTAGATCTGATCTTAGAATGTATCCATATTTGTATGCCCTCTTTTTTCCCCTTTACGAACCTTTATCTGTCGCATGGCTTCGCCTATATACCTGAGATTGCAATATTTACAAGGTATCGTATATACTCCTGATGTCTCGAGGGATTTTACTCTTTTTTTTGGTTAGGTAGTTTATTGCCTATAGTAATTGATTGTCTTAAAACTGTTTAAATGTTGTATTTAGCTGCTATTATTCTAATTTTTATGCTCAATTTGAATCAGTTAATACCATAATTTTGTGCTTATCCAGTTTTTTGTTTCCTTCTTTACTTTGTTTATCATATTATCATTAAATCTCAGCAACATCTCATTTAATGATCTATGTATTGACGGATAGCCATTTAGTTCGAATATTTCCAGTGATCTCCGCATTTCCTTCTCTCTATTTTTTAAATCAGCTATTCTATGACTCCTAAATATCATGGATTTAAGAATGCCTTTTTTCATTCCATATGGGTGATTTGAGAAGAAATTAAGAAGAAGTCCCGAATAAGTCTCTTTTCTAAAAATATCTCTTTCCAATCTGGCACTATTCCGTTTTATCTTCATATTCATAAAGAGTAATTCATCATTATTCTCTTTTTCTAATGTAAACTTTAATTCACCTAACTGGTTGGCTAATTTGAGAAATTTCGTTAACTTATTATCACCATGATTCCAAATTATAAACATATCATCCAGGAATCTCACATACAAGTTTGGCTTGAGAGGAGATTGTAACAACCGATTTTTTTCAAAATTGTGCACAAAAATATTAGCAATTAGGACTGATAGTGGTTGTCCCATAGGGACACCTTGAACTTGTTTATAAATTTCATTTCTGAACATAAATTAGGTGGAGGACATACAAATATTTAAGATTTCCATAATACTACTTAACGTCATTTTACTACCTACTATTATCTCTGGGAGCTATGTTAAACAACGCTTCACACTTTCTAATGCTGCTTGTACCGGGACATTAGTATACATTGATACAACATCCAGGCTAGCCATTCTATCACTTTCATTCAAATTATATCTACTAATAATGTCAATAAAATGATATGTGCTCTTTAAAGTATGATCTAAGAAATAAGTATATTTTCTAATTCTGTTGCATAGAAATTTACACAATCTATAAGTTGGTGAGTTTTGTACATTGATGATTAATCGAATTGGATTCCCTTGTTTATGAATCTTCACTAGACCATAAACTCTCGGAGGGACTGTGTCACGTTGTATTAATGAATTCCCAAGCTCTGGATCTAATACCTTCGACTCAATCATTCTATTAATTATAGTCTTAATTTGTCCTTGCAACTTATCCGATGGATCTTTATTTATTTTATTATAAACCTCGAAATTATTTAATTGTTCATATAATTTAAATTCATAATCTGACCGGTTTATTAGTACCGTTGCACCAACTTTATCTGCCTTAAGGCATATTATTTAATTGGATAATAATTCTGCTCTTAAGCATTTCAGACCATAAATCGGCTTGCATCTTACCTCTTTATGCTCTAACACCGCTTTGGACACATCCAATTCAAACCTAGTCTTATCTTTGTCTGGGAGGAACTGGGCAATCTAGGTACGTAATCAATTGAGATCGAAGTATTAAGTCCAAGATTAAGAATTTGTTTTTGGTCTTCCTTGAGATCCATTTTCGATAAATTAACTAAACGTTTGGACATGGCCCCCTCAATTCCCTTATTTCTCAAAGGGCAATTAATTCCCAAGTATGCTAGTTTTTTTTCATGCCTTTGTCTATTTTTAAAATTTCATTATTGCTCGTCTTGTCTGTGAAATCTTCAATGTGTTTGAAATCCAACATATGTAATCTCGCGAGTAAAAGATCTTATTTTAATCTTCTCTCTGATCATTTCAAATTTACGTTTGTTTAGTTTATTAATCGATATTTTTATTAAATGTAAACAAAGCTAAGGCTTAAGAGTATTTCCTACTTTATCCAACACGAATGAAAGTTTAAATCTAGAACATTTCGGTATAACATTAAATTTTAAACATTTATTCGTCTGGTTTCATTTATTTTAGCGTTACCTTGAGCTTCTCTAGAATGGAGTGTGCCTTGTCATTTCGTTTGTACGTTAGACGAACATTGGTTGCTTTTTAATTTTGTTTCTAAGACTTTCGGCGTTTTATGGACCGACGAAGGACTCCGAAATAGGCATGCGAATGTTTTTCTTCAAAGGGCAACAACACTAAATTCATACAATGGGAATTTTAAAACGTAAGTTGGTTTTCGCTGCTTTTGGGCGGACTCGGATGTCAGGCTATTACGTTCGGTGGAATGTATTTTCAACTGCTTCCGATATACAAAGTCACGCTTATGGCCCGAATATAACGGGCCTGCTCTCGATACCAGGAGATGGTCGAAAGCGTTCGTTGGCATCACAAAGTCAAATGCTCCGGACTGTTGGCGCGCGTCAGCTGTGAGAACAGGCCATTTCATTGAAAGTAAAACACTCCAAATCATTCACCGCCTGGTGCGCATATCCAAAGACGCAATCGGCCTTACTCGCAGAATTATAAACTGCCTTCTGCCTAGGAGATCACACGTGACCGCGTAGAGAGGGTGCAGTCTAAATGAAAAAACCCAGTGGTTTTCGGCGCACACCTTTGTTTCGCCAATGAAGCGGGCTTGTACATCCGCTGTAGTTGTCTGCGGTGAAGTCAGCAAGCATATTGTCAACAATGCTCTTTTATCCTCGTCACATTTGCGGGAACCTAGTGCAAAACTGCCGGGCAGAGTCAGTAGATTGCCTATAGCAACGTAATCATTCTAGGCGGAATTAACTTTGTCAAACGTTCGACGTGGTTGGACTGAGAGCGAACATATTAGCGGTTCACTTTTTACTAGTAGCAGATATTTCTCTCATTTTATTCTAAAATATTCGTTGCACAGTTGCACTGAACGTGTATTGGTTTTTTTATTCATCATCATTGTTTCCAGTCAACTCGGCGATGAAGAGGATGAAGAGGAGATTTCAACCTTTTCGTTGTCTACAGGCGGGGTAAAATCTTTGTCGCCAGTGCGAACTAAAGCCAAGGCATCGTTAGTTGGCATTGACAATCGGCATATCGCCTCTGATAATGCTGAGCCTTCTTCGTCTTCATCTCGGACCGGAGGTGCAGTTACAAACAAAGCGTCAAGATCTTTCGGTCCAGCTGTGCCTAGCTGGCAACTGACGAGCACTCCTGGAAACCGAGAGGGTAATTTGTTCTTTGTCTGACTGAGAGGTGGAGAAATATTTTTTATGCGACGAGGTGTACCCCAGCCAGTCATACTGGCATCATTTTTGCAAACTTTGTGGTATGCATCATATTGATAACAATTCTTGATGCCACAATCGATTCTGCCGATGACTGTCAGCATTCGCCGCATACATAAATACACACACTAGATCCATGGAAATTAAGAAGAGAACTAAGGACGTCCCTGCATTAGTACTGGATCACCACCACCACCACCACCAGTGAATCCAATAGTAACTATGTTTGTCCTCAGGTGGTTCAGTGTA
>JAQBSW010005512.1:22500-56799 GCA_029291075.1 Eudiplozoon nipponicum
AAACAAGGTGGGTAATTACCTCCAGTTGTACTAGGGAGAAAGGTACATCATTAAAGTTAAATACTGCTTGCTGCGGAGAACTGATATATATGCAAGTATGTATTAGGTGGCGAACCTAGTAACAAATTAGTTCAGTTGTGACCAGAAGGATAAACCAAAGGCAGCATGAACGGAAAGTATAATCTCATGCACATTCGTTTCGTGCTTACTGGCGACTCATCAGTAGGAGCCGGTATTACGCCCTTTAACCACTATATATTTGGTGAAGAATGTGGAATAATAGGACGGTACAATCTCCTAGACGAATGTGTAAACCTGTAATAGTGAAGCTAACATAGTCGAAAGTCAACGACAATGCGACTTCAATGCTAACTCACACTATACAATATATATACCGAGTCTGTAAAGGATACTGAACTAATTTGTTACCAGGTTCGTACATTTCTATTTTTGTGGTATGTGGGAACAACTTGATTTATTGTAGGAATATGATTAAGATTGGTCTAGTAGCAATTCAGTTTAACCGCACAGTATATATGTTAGTCCTGTAGCGAAAACGGGATTATAAAAGAAACTATCCCCAATTTGAGCCCTCGAGTGCACAGGATTTGTTCACTCGAGTTCATTAATTCAGATCTATTTCTGATTCATGAGTAACTAAGACTGGCTGATTAGTTAGATTGGTGGATCGAAGATAACTTATCGCAAACTAATCAAATCGGAATTCATCAAATTTTATGGAAACTTATCTTACAGAGTAACAGACAATGCCTGGAAGATGTCTTCACTTTGACATTGCAAGAACAGTTTAAAGAGTTCGGATAAGCACAAATCCCATTTAATTAAACCAGCTGTGCAATGTATCATAACTACCGTCTGTTGTGTCAAACTCTATTGGTTGGGCCGTGCACTCGGATATCGTCGGTGCTTATTATCAGTGTTTCGTCCAGACGAGACTTAATTCTGCAGTTAAACTATTCATTTGAGCAGCCATTCCTTGAATCAACGTCTCTAACCCTTCAGGTGCCATATTGTAAAGGTACTACACATGCTTTATTTTTACTCTATAGATAGTATTGTGCTCGCATAACGAGCATCGATTTCATCATTGGGCTGACCGCTTCATCCTTATACGGTCGCTTCTGCGAGGAATTTCTATTGAATTAATGCCAACCCTAGATAAGACCCTTTGTTCGTTCTTTGTCTTAAAGGTGGCTATTGCTACACCGTCGGTCACACGTGCTGACGCGTTTCGACTATGCATGGTGGTAATCATGACGCAACACCAAATTGACTTGAGCTGCAATCAGGCAGTCAGTTGAATAAAACGTGGTTGTCGTTTATCTCAATCCCGCAAACTTGATTCAACGAATTGCTATCACCGCATGTCGGAGCAGTGTATAATTGTCTCACCGATTATGTCGTGGCAAATTGATCAACTATTTCATGCTACTTTAACGTTTCACTTGAGGATTCACGGCATGGTGCAGTCTTGCAGGTGTTCATGATTTTTCTTTGTGTTTTGTTCGAGCCCGTTAGCTTGACTTAAATTACTAATGACTGCTAGTTGTTTATTCCATCGATTAGTTGTATTTTACGAAATCACGTGTCCAGCAGCTATAGCCTGCTATGCAATTCAGGTGAAGCGTTTAACGATGTCTACCTGTGGTTAGTTATGATGAAAGATGTTTTTGCTCTGTTCCAAATCACACGCTGCCTACGTCTTACCGGTTCGTGTGTGCATGTTCTCACGCACAGCATTCCGCGGACGACCAATTAAACAGATTGCCAGGCAAATTCGGTGCAACTTGGTCAACTGTGAGTGACGCGAGACAGGTGATACATCGTAAACCTGCGGAGACTGTTGCACGTTCTCCGGTGACTGTGGCCGAAGATTTAGCTCTTACCGACTCGGACGGATCAAACAGTGATGACTCGGAAGATTATGCAGGCGACTACGCCAAACGTAGACGTCCTGAGTGCAATGACACAACTGGTGGCAGTAGTGATGTAGTTGATGATCAAAAGGCGGACGATGGTAGCATGCTGAGCGTCGACAGTATTGCAGCTTCTCGTCGTGTGCCTGATGATTATCACTTGCAAAGCGGGCGTAGACTGCTGAATCAATCGCCAGGAATGGAAAGCCCACCAAATCGAAAGAGACCACGATTTTCACTGGGTGTCGACAGTCCGCAGAACAAACAGTTTTCTGGCGCACACACGGAAATAATTACTGATCATGATCACAGCGACAGCGACGTGGATGATTATTTGAACTCTGAATAATTTTATCAGTCGCTCGTGATAGCCGTTCGCCTTCCCGTGGCATCAGCCCACCGCGCACTTAATGTTGATTTCTATTTCTGATTTTATTGCTCAGGTGCATTATATATATATATATATATATATATATATATATATATATATATATATGCGTGTGTGTGTATATATACCCATTGTTATGTACATTTATTTCCATTGCATCCGGCTAAGCAGAGCTCAGCGGCCAGCATTAACCGCCATACTTCGAGAGTTGAAGACGACAACCCCGCTGCATCAAGTTCACTTCCGCATGGTCTACTTGAAGACTGTTGCTTGGCATTCGGTGACATTGCAAAATGTCTCTTACTTAATGGTGAGGTGGACAGAGTGTTGTAGATCACGCGTCCTGCCGTGTTCCGACATTGCTTTCTTAAACTCCGTGATTAGAATTTTCTGAATTTGTGTGATTCTCCTCATTGCTTAATCGCCACACTAGTTGTTCTACGTTGTAGGCACGCATGGGGAGCGATATTGCCAATGATTCCTGCCGATTTGTGTCTCCTGACTACAATTTTCTAATCGTCCTTCCACTACCTTGTACATTTTTCTTCTCCTTTGTTACCGGTTATCCTGTTTTAATGTTTTACTTCTGTAACAGAACCCCATATAACATTCGTTAAAATAAACTGATACAACAGTTAACCTAGCTGGTTTTTCGTTTGATTGGGCGATTGGGGAAGACGTCGGGTATGCCTGACCATCAGTTTATCGCTCGGATCATAAATCACACGTTTTCGAAGCCCTAGTGTGATAACTAGTTTGGAAATCAAATACATGTCAGAAAATATGTCTTTCGGAGAATGAAAACCAACCAAATTTCTGAAGTACCCAACATTGTGCTCGGGTAAACAAAGCACGCTGATGTGCAATGATTGACACGTCATAAATGTGTGTGGCGTCATTGTAGTTTCACTTAGATTAACTTACGTGTACGTAACTAAATTTAACCGCATACGCTTCAGTTATAGATGCGTACACAAGTACAAAAACACATGAATACCAGTTATCTAGTGATGCGCCATTAACATTTATGAAATTTGCCAATAACTATAAAGAGAACCATTCGAACGAATTCTGTACTTTAAATACTGCTTGTTGCGGAGAACTGATATATATGCAAGTATGTATTAGGTGTTGCGAACCTAGTAACAAATTATTTCATTTGTGACCAGAAGGTTAAACCAAAGGCAGCATGAACGGAAAGTATAATCTCGTGCACATTCGTTTCGTGCTTACTGGCGACTCATCAGTAGGAGCCAGTATTACGCCCTTTAACCACCTAAATATATGAATTTGAAAAAAGTACATTTACAGTTACACATTAGCGTTTTCGTTCCATTTTTTCAAATGAATTTACTGAGTATAAACAAAAACAGTATTAGTTCTGTTTATTATAAGAATAACACTTGTTATATATATATATATATATATATATATATATATATATATATATATATATATATATATATATATATATATATATATTAGTACAAAATGTTTAAAATAGGGAAACATATATAAGCGCAATTTTACATGGAACGTAGTTGGTCCAATGGAAATTCCAGTACACGAACAAATTTTTTGGCATTCACAGTTCTGGACAAAGCTGATTTATTGAAATAGCTTCCATATGGGAAAGCGTACCAACACAGGTAGCATTTAAACAATAATTGATTGCGCGGGTGGCGGTAAAAATCTTTAAATCAAGTTAGCGAGCTTGAAGTAAGCACCAATCCCATAGTATTTAACCAGTCGTCGAACAACATAAAAAAATTACCTAATTTATTGTTGGCATGTCACAATTTTTTCAGGACAGAGGAAGTTCGGTGGTGGGTGTTATCATAACTAAGTCAGCTGAAAAAATATGTAAAAGCCAACTGGGAAAGCAATCTATCTTTTCTGCATTTCATTATATTGTGAGTGAATATAGATATAACAATAATCAAGGTTACGATTATGGTATAAACACCTGTCCCATTAATTACTTACATATGTCAGTATAAACTAAGAATTTTATAGTGCAGAATAGGCAATTCATCCTCACCGGGATGCCATTCGTAATTACTTCATTTATGCAAGAAAATTTAAAAATGGGTCTGACGTATTCATTTAGGAAATGCAAGTTATTATTTTAGTTTAACTTGAATGACTGTTACACGTGCCGAGAATTATATGTAACAGATCAGTTCTCAGTATTAAGCAAACACTCAAACACATACAGACGTGGCATACGTTTATCTAGTGAATAGCAGATGTTGCTAAATCGCTGTAATTTCACTGGGATGAGTGTACACATGCAGTTGGTGACTACTCCTTCGCTTATCTAGGGAGCCGTCAGTATTTGATATTAAATCACTGCAATCTCACTTAGATGAGTGTACACACGCAGACAAATAGACAAACTTTGGGATTTAGGGTCGAAATGGATGCCATGTGAGATCCACCTAAAGCAAAAATAAACTAACCAAGTTGCATTAGTTAGTATATAACTGAAAATTTTATGCAGTGTAGTGTGCGGTAGGATAGCTCAGTGGTTAGAGCACCAGATTCCGAAGCAGACTTGTCCAGGTTCGAGCCCTGTCCGCGGAAATTTCTGGCCAGTACATGATGAGTTCCCGATAAGAACTAAACCGGTCTACTGTATGAATTGCCTTTTCTACACTATACAATTCTTGGTTTATACTGACTTATGTAAGCAATTAATGGGTCAGGTGTTTATATCAAGACCGCAACCTTGATTATAATAATTGTTATCACCACCCGCGCAACCAATGTTCGTTTAATTATATAAATGTTAATTTCAATACCACTTCTCCATGTAGTGTGGTGTCTGTACTTTAAATACTGTTTGTTGCGGAGACCTAATATGTACGCAAGTATGTATTATGTGTTGCGAACCTAGTAACAAACTAGTTCAGTTGTGACCAGAAGGATAAACCAAAGGCAGCATGAACGGAAAGTGTAATCTCATGCACATTCGTTTCTTGCTTACTGGCGACTCATCAGTAGGAGCCGGTATAGCGCCCTTTAACAAATATATATTTGGTAGAAGAATGTGGGATAATAGGACTCGGAAACCATAGTGCTAGTACCATGTACCTTTTCGGTACAATAATGTTGGTATCGGTTACTAACACAATAGCCATAGTGTTAGTATCCTTTACACACTCGGTATATATATTATATAGTGTGAGTTAGCATTGAAATCGCATTGTCGTTGACTTTAGATTATGTTAGCTTCACTATTACAGGTTTACACATTCGTCTAGGAGATTGTACCGTCCTATTATTCCACATTCTTCTACCAAATATATAGTGGTTAAAGGGCGTAATACCGGCTCCTACTGATGAGTCGCCAGTAAGCACGAAACTTTACTTTACTTTACTGCGGCTGACTCCTTTTAGAGGATAAGCCGGCTCCATTGATATCCCGAATTAAGCCTCTCCATGCCGGGCGGTTGGCAGCCATTTCGGTACATAAAGAGGGCCAATGACGCTCCCAGTGACGCGGACCATAAACATTGCGTAAACCTAGGAGTTCCATGACCGATTTGATTGTTGCAAGCTATGTCTTCAGTTGCCCACCTCGGCGGCGGCGCCAGTTTGCACATTGACCTGGGTTCATCCCCTGCCGTACCAGTTCGTCTTCTGGTTTGCGTAGTACGTGCCCGAACCATTGAAGTCGACGATGTTGGATCCAGACGGATAGTTGCATGATGTCCCCACATTGGTGATGAACAGATGCGTTCGACACCCGGTCCATCCATTTTGTCTTTGTGATGTACCTAAGGCACCAATGGTCGAATACTTCAAGCTTTATGGAGTCCTCAGAACGTAATGGCCAAGTCTCACAGCCATACAGTAGCACAGGGCGAACAGTAGTCTGGTAGACTCGGATTTTCGTTTTGAGGCTGATTTCACTTCTTTTCCAAAGTGAGTTCTTCAATTGTAAGAAAGCAAGTCTGGCACGGTCGATGCGTGTTCGGACTTCGTTCTTTGCTTGACCAGTTGGAAGTATTTTTGAGCCAAGGTACGTAAAATCGTCGACTGTTTCGATTGGGCTGTCGTACACCGTGAGCTGCTCATCAGATGAAGATACACCGATGGCGAAGGCTTTCGTTTTGTCGGCATTGATTTCCAGACCAACGGCTGATGAAAACTGGGCCACTTGATCCAAAACGGTTTGCATGTTCCCAAAGCTGTCAGCAAGGAGAACAACATCGTCTGCGTAATCAACATCCGTTAGCCATAGGTTATTTGATACTTGAACGCCTCGGAACCCAGTTAGCGCGTTGCTTAGAATCCGGTCAACCGCATAATTGAACAATATGGGTGACAAGGGACATCCTTGTCGAACCCCAGTGTGCAGACTGAATTCATCCGATTCCTCTCCGTAAACACGTACTCTGGCTTTGGTGGCTGCATAGTAGGCCTTGATCAGATTGACGAGTTTTATGGACATTCCGTCGAGCAGCATGATGTTCCATAGGGAGTCGCGATCAACAGAGTCAAAAGCAGCTCGGAAGTCAATAAAACAAGCGACGGTTGGTTGTTGAAATTCGTTGCGATGTTCCAAAACTCGCCGTAATATAAAGATCTGATCAACACAGCCTTTGCCTGGGCGGAATCCACCCTGATTGGGACGGGTACGGACATGCCGCTCATTACAGAAGCGGTTCAATAGAATCGACGCCAACAGCTTGGATGCGGTGTTGAGAAGACTGATACCACGGTAGTTTTCGCACCTTGATCTATCACCCTTTTTGGGAAACGGTAGCAGGATTGACATTCCGAAGTCTGAGGGGCATGCTTCCTGTTCCCAGATAGAAGAGAACAGTCGATGGATTGATGGCAGTAGTGTGCCTATACAGGCCTTGTAGATCTCTGCAGGTATTCCATCTTCACCGGGGGATTTCTTGTTCTTCATGCGCTGGATGGTCGTAGCGATCTCAACCTCAGTTGGAGAAGAGCAGTCCACGTCGTAGCTGGGTGTAGATGTTGTAGGTGGTTGCGGTGGGGAGCGGCCACTGTATGGTCGGTTCAATAACTGCGAAAAATGTTCAACCCATCTTGCGATTTTGCCATTGACTTCCGAAATCAAGACTCCTGTTGCGCTGCGTAGAATTGTCTCTGCATTGCGCTTACCAGATGCTTTACGTAAAAGACGGAAGAGACCCCCGAAGTCACCAACGTTTGCAGCCGATTCCATGGAAGAAGCCATTTCATCCCAGTACTGCTTACGGTCGGCCCGAGCAGACCTCGTGGTTTCACGTCTCAGGTGGCTCACCGCAACCCCCACAGTAATTCGTAACTCAAACTCACACTTGATACGAATTTAATGATGTTTAAGAATATGATCATAATTAACCTGTCTTGCAATGTTTTTAATTATTTCTATCTTTGCTGTACTCGTAGTCATAGAAATTTCTGAACGCTGAATCGCCCGTACCTAATTCGGAATTGAAACGATATCTGATATCCTTTCATTAACCTGCCTCATCCGCCAACCTTTAACGGCTTTTACGCACCATAAGTTTAGCCAAACGAGACAAAGAAGCAAAAATATTCGCACCATTGACGAGGTTTAGTTTCCAGTGATGCATGGATCTGGCTATCCTTGAAAATAATTATTTTCTTAGTCTAAACACAGTTAGCTAAAACTCAAACAGGATTGTAACGAGTACTCTAAACATTGCGGCGGTCTTGATATAAACACCTAATCCATTAGGTTGACAAATTTGTCAATAAAAACTTAGTATTGTCCTGAATTTGCCGCGGACAGGGTTTGAACCTGGGCACGTCTGATTTGGAATCTGGTGGTTAAACCACACCCTCCCTGTCGCACACTACACACAATTTTTTAGTTATATACTAACTAACGTTTCTTCTCTTATACTAACTAACATGTTCGAGTCTTCACCGCGGCAAATTCTGAACAGTATGCGTTAAGTTACCAATAAGGACTAAACCGGTCTTCTACACTATACAATACTTTGTTTATACTGACAAATTTCTGTACATAATGGGTCAGCTCTTTATATCGAAATCACAACCGTGATAAAGTAATTGTTATCACAGCCCACGCAACCATTGTTCATTCAAGGACTAAAACAGTATTTTCTAGTTTTTTTGCCGAATGCATTGTAGGCTTTGCAGGAGATAAAACTTAAAATATTGCCGATTAAATGCGATAGTTTTTTTTAACCATATGTATGGTTTTCAATTTTTATGTCTTTTCATAGATGTGCTTCATTACCTCGCCTGCATTGTGATGTTTGTGATTGGACAAATTCTCGTTTAACCTTTATAAGATATTTTGATCCGTATGAATGACGGCAATTACGAAAATGCAATATCATTCAGGTGTTGGCGACAATCATCCTTTTATTTTGTATTCTTCGCATTCACCTGTATCGCCAACAGATAAAATTCTGTTTGATGATACACAGAAGTTGCAGAAACATGGTTTATCAGACAGCGAGTTTTCTGAAACAATTGCAAATGACTCAGAATATAAGCTGTCTGCTGAAACTGTTCGTGATTCAGAAGGAAATACAAGTGGCCGAGATATGAAGGATTGCTTTTCGGCTGCGTTAGCTCGTCGTGATGAACAAAATTTGGAGAGGAATTCTGATGTTAAACTTCCGCAGTCCCATTCATCAGATTTAAACAATTCAGGCAAGATATTGCGTCTTGACCAATCAGTCACTTTTAATGAACTACATAAAATGAGCGCTGATGATAATTCTTCTAATCTCAAAGTCCTTGACTGCAGTAATGTTAATTATAAATCTGGTTATAGTAGTGGGAGCAGTAGCAATAGTTTAACCAATTATGACATTGAGTCGAGTCAAGGCAGATCCCAAATGTCCTCAACTTTAGCAGCTGCTTTAAGCCATGGAGAAGCCTTACTTCTTTTACAGCATGGCCGTAAGCTGGGATGTACTGCGTTTGCCTGCCCAGTTTGTGGACGACGATTTAGAATTGTCAGCGCTCTATGTGTTCATGTGATGCGCAGGCACTACGGGCAGCTTAGTTGTCTTGCCTGTAAGAGTCGGTTTCCGCGGCACACCGACGAATGTTTGCAACTTACCAGCGCAAGACGTAACATGTCTCAATCTTGCAAATTGCTCGGTAAATTATATTTCTTAAAATCAGTTTAAAGGTTTCTTATTTATTTCTTGCTGTTTAATACATTACACCGGAATTAAGTTATGTTAATCTTGAATTTTTTTTATTGTCTGCATTTTTATATTTTATTTTGATAATATTGTAACTTTTTAAGTTATTAACATTTCCGTCAAATAATTTGACAGATTTTCAATGAATGCTGCGTGTGGCTGAAGTGAAACGACAATTTAATTATGCTTCCAACAATCCTCACGTCGCAATGTGGGCCTTTCATATACACTTTTATTTTATCAAATATATTGTTTATACATTAAATCAAATTGCGAGTTTGAAATAAACACCAATTCCATTCTACTTAACCAGTTGTCGAAGAACATAGTAAGACTACCGCCAGTCAAACGCAATTATATTGTTGACTCTTCGATTCATGCGTATTTTCCGTGATTTTATGATCAGCCCGCTGTTAATTAATCCTACGTTTCTTATTTTGGATTTTTATCGATATGTATGTTGAACATTACCATTAAACGATTTATTTTAAAGTTTAAACAAATTCCACCTTAATAATTAACCAGAATATCACCTACTATCGCCATTATTTCTAGTCCTGTTGAGAAGCAATCCTATGAAAGGCACAACAATTCACCCATCATCACATATTTCCTCTAGCCATATTATTTATACTTCAGACTGAAGTTTCTCTAGATATTTAATATATGTATATCGAGCTTGTAAATGGTTCCAATACTATGGGTGTTTTGTCAGTACCTAAAACCAACTGTGGTTGCAGAATGGATAAATAGTATCAATAGTATTGTTGCGAAGTCGGTACAAGGTATGCTAAAGGTCACCAAAATTGAGAATTACAACTATTTCTGGACACCTGTTTCTCCAGTAAATCCATACCCTTAGGCCTTGGTTAATATCGGTTTTCAATTAAATATTTTTGAAATGTGAGCTTTAATAAAATTCATTGTACCATTCCTATGTGCAAAAACAAAAAGAAATTTTATCAGATACTAGAAACGCTTCTTTCTCATTATCTTCTGAAGTATCTACAAATGAACATATCTTTAGATATAGATTGGAAGGCAAAACAAGATAGAAATATGTAAACATAGAGAGAGTGTGAATAAACAGAAACCAATCAATTGCGTGCGTCACATCCAGTTCAAGCCCAATGCCTAAACATGCTTCTTCTGCTTGCATAAATCCGACTGCAATTTGTTTATACATAAGGCTTCGTATGTGGCTAGATCCATTTTGTTATTGAATTTAATAATTATTTTGAATGCTACCTCTGGAGAAGGTACGTGTGATGTTTCGACGATGTGTTGCGCAATTGCAGACGTGTATTCACCATTTGATTTTAAACAGGCACGAAATGAATGTGCATGAGATTATACTTTCTGTTCATACTGTCTTTGATTTATCCTTCTAGTCACAACTGAACTAATTTGTTACTAGGTTCGCAACACCTAATACATAATTGCATATATATTAGTTCTACGCAAAAAACAGTATTCAACTATTACATATTGAATTTAATGATGTCATGCATACCGCGAAATGTGATAACTGATATCGATCAAGGCCAGAGTGTATTGATTTACTGGAGTAACAGGTGTTCATAAATAGTTTTAATTCTCAATTTCGGTGAACTATAGCATACATTGATATGCATCATGTTCGTACCATGTACCGACTCGGCAACCATACTGTTAGTACCATGTACCTATCGGTTTCATAATGTTGGTATCGGTTACTGACACAATAGCCATAGTGTTAGTATCCTTTACAGACTGGGTATATATATTATATAGAGTGAGTTAGCATTGAAGTCGCATTATCGAGACTATACGATGTTAGCTACTTTACTGCAGGTTTACACATTCGTCTAGGAAATTGTACGTCCTATTATCCCACATTCTTGACCAAAATATATAGTGGTTAAAGGGCGTAATACCGGCTCCTACTGATGAGTCGCCAGTAAGCACGAAACGAATGTGCATTAGATTATACTTTCTGTTCATGCTGTTTTTGGTTTATCCTTCTGGTCACAACTGAACTAATTTGTTACTAGGTTCGCAACACCTAATACATACTTCCATATATATTAGTTCTACGCAAAAACGGTATTTAACTGTTATATATAGTTCTTAATAGGTTACCAGGTTGACATTTTATTTAAACCATACCCGCTTCGTGTAACTGTATATTTTTGTATGGGTGCGTTGCTATGTGCCGAATCCAATTCCTCACTAACTATCATAATGTTGATTAATAATTTTACTTGCCATTGTAACCTATCAGTTTGGTTCTTTATTATTTTATTGTATACTTCAACTTTGTTTAACAATTCTGACATTTTATTATTATAACATTATTGGCTCATCAAAACCGTAACTCCAGCTTTATCCGCTTTTAGACATATGAGATTATTCACTATGAACTCAATTTTGAGTCACTGACTCATAGATGGTCTTAAATGTATCATCTTGGTGTGTTAAGTCCATTGAGGCAACGTATAATTCAAATTTCACATTATACCAATCTGATAGAAGATATACCGTTTTGACAGAATCTGTATGAACTATCTAACTGATATTTCATTTTTTTCAAACCACGGTTAAGCAGTTAAACTTGATTCCTCTTAAGGTTTTATGTTGATTCTATTCGATTAACTACAATTAAATTACGAATATCTTGAGTAGGCCTAAAAATTTCCAAATCGACCATTTTTCTATCTTGTCTAATTCTGCCTATGAATTTCTCTATTCCGGGCTTTATTACTGTACTCCTCTATACATTTAAAATTATGTCTGTGTAAAAGAGAGATTAATATCGACCTTTAATAATTTTTAATTTACGTTTATCTATATCAGGTACCAGTGCTCACAATATTTACACAAATGTCATGGTTCAAAGACATAATAGTAGGGAAAACCATTGCACAAATCAGAATCTGAAGCTAGCTCCAGTAAAAGAGCAGCGGATTAAGACCGGCTTATTACTGGGCTTATTATCTAATTAATGGTTAATCAATTATTGAGAATATAGTCCTTCTAAATTTTACCCTTTAACTGTTCGTTTATTTTTAAAACATAGCGAGTTGAACTTTTATTAATGTAATTTTACATTCTTTCCCTATATTGCTTATTATTTCGTTAAATAATTTTCAAAATTTTCTTGTCTATATATCACTTATTTGATTTCATTTCTTAAATACGCTTCTTATTTTACTATATAACTATTTTTTATCTTGCCCCCCCCCATCCCCCTTTATATTGAGATCATTCTGGTCATACAGCAGTTTAAACGTTAAGAATAAAATAATTAGTCTGACGCGTGTAAATGGTAATGTTTTATCTATTGACTCCAATTTCATTCATATGGATGTTCACGTGTATTCATTATAATAAATAACTCTTTTTAGTTATGCATGTACACAAATGCTTATGCGGGACGAACCTCAATTGGATGATATGACAAAAAATGTTATTAAACAAGTCAATTCTAAGTACAACTTGAGTGGTCTGGATGAAATTTCACACTTGCGTAGATCGTCTGATTTCTAATTTTATCGCTTACCATGGCATGAGGTTATAAGAGTGTATCTGATTTATTGGTCTCCAACCCAAAAATCTGAGGTCGGCCTCAGTTACGTCAAGGACCAATAATTGTAATTCAGTCTTTGTTATTTACAAAACAGTTCCGTGTAGTTTACTTTAAATAGTTTATGTTGTAAAATGTCCCTGGTTGCTTATTTTCTGGTTGTTTTGGTGACAAGTCCTTCCATTTAGAACAAATTCTTAATCATTATGCGTTTTCCTTTACAGTGGGTTTTATTTCGATTCTTTCTTGCTCATAGTGATGTGACAGTTAAATCTCAATTTCAAATGCTCATTTTGTCAGTATTTCTATCAATTGTGGACATGCAAAACTGCTAGAGTGAAGAATGTTCTTTAAGATGTGGTTAGAATCAGCCGTTTTGCCTAAAAACTCATTAAAACAATGTCGTAGGATAAATAAATGTTAACTTATCGGTTAATAAATCGGCTTCTGTATAATGCGATTTATTAGAACAAAGCAAAGATGTAGGACCTTTCGTGAAAACAAACCACCGCTCTTAGGAGAAAATCAGGTACTGAACAACCCGTCCTCAACGTGGTACGACGGTGTCAACCATGTCTCGATGGTCGATCGTACATGGGCTAACGGGGCTATGGCGGTGGTGTCACCAGGGCGTGGTGGATTTCTGACCGGCAATCGGATCTCCTATAAAGTACCACATGAGCCCGACGACGGCACCATGACTCGGCGTGTGTTCCCCGCCACAAAAGGGTTCAACAGCCACAGGATTACATGGACTCCTGGACAGTACCACGTACTTCCGAATGGCGAATGAGCTCTCAACAGCCACCGGCAACCATGCAACTTACTGCTGCCTTGCAGACTGCGCTTGGATGTGAAAAGGCTAGAGGTGCGTCCTCGATCAAAAAGCCGAGTGGTGAGGGGACACCACTTGTACCAAATTCCCAATAAACTCCATGAAATGTCACAATCTGGAGCCAGCTTATCCTCCAAAAGGAGTCAGCCGCAGTAAACAAAATAAAAAAATAAACTGAATAGTTAGATGTGTTGATAAATAGTACGCAAGATGACGAATTAAAGGAGTTTATAAGGGATTTAGATAAATGTCATGCAAATTGAAAATTTCGTAATATCCGTGATCCGTTACTGTCATTCGAATATGGTTCTCTTTAAACTTCTAAAGGTAGCGTTATCAGTCGATGAAACATAGTCTGCAAACTATATATAATGGTTATAGAAAAGGAATTAGCCCCGACAATCTAACACGCAAGGATTCAAAAACGAGTGCGCATAAAACAATATAGAACGAGTTTCAACAAAACGTAAGCTCTCATAAAGAGAGGTAAATGTACTTTAGACCCCTCAAACTAATAGACCTAGCTATACTAGATGAAAGTTCTGGAAATTTGTTCTACTGACTGATGATAAAATACAACCATAAGAGAAATAATTGATGATTGGTCCTAGTTCAGACAAGAAGACAAGCAAAATCGCGACTTAACCAACGTGGAGATAAAAATAATCTTTACTCTAAGTAAAATGAAAAAAGACTATCAGCATCGATTAGAAAAATCTCCTAACTTTGAAGTGATTCGTCCAGTGTAACTGATTGGTACAAATCGAAAACTTTTACCCGTTCAATGAGTTTGTGTTCATTCTACGGAAGGATTTATGATCGTATATTGAATGTAATTTTATGCCTCTTCTAAATGCTTTTCGTGCGTCTTCCACTCAGGTGGATCCAAATGTTTACATGTGTATTATTAAATATTACGACTGGATTTAAATTAATAGGCGATCTAAAGTTATTGTCATGCTGACATGTATCTATGAAAATTATTTCTTCTTTATGTGGTAGCGACGAATAAATTTAAGATTGACTATGCATTATTGTTTATAATGGTGATGTTATAACGTTTGACTATTTCGTTATATAGTTTGTCACTGTTAGTGTTTTAAACTCTGCCTGTCTACTAATGATTTGAATTACTGTGTCTAGTTTAAATGCTGTTGTTCCTGTTGACGGTGTCTAGTTGTTCGCTTTGTATTGAGACTTGGCTCGTGTCTACTTGAGTCACTGCTTCTAAAACTGATTGTCGTTTTAAAGATTTGGTGTTGATAACAAATGCAACTAATCGTGTTTCGCCAAATTGGTTGAGTTTTTCATAGTATTACCATATTTGTTATTGGCACTTCTGATATTTTCTTTTTCTGCGAAGTAGGCTTACATACTTTGCACTGCAGTTGATAATAGTTCTGCTTTTTCCAGTGTTTGTGTTGCACTAGCTACGATTGTGGTCCGTTTATAACAACACTTGTAGAGTTGTAAGATGCCAAATTAAACGCACTCTGAAAGTCGATCGTGAATTATTTTAGGCCAGGAAGACCGAAGAGATGAAAGAAGCGTTCGCATCAGGTAATAACCGATATTTGTTCCAGCTTATCCACGCGAGAGGTCAGAAAATATTACAAGTTGGCGAAACTATAAATGATAGTAACAAAAATCTCATCATCATCATCATGTCCAGCCATAAAAACAACTAACAACCGATAAAATAAGTCGTCTTGGTATGTGGGCTGAGCACTTCCATTATCAATATTCTTTGGCATCTGCGTCAATCCCGATCCTCGAAAATATACATGTATTAACAGTGCGGAACTTTAGTCTCGAATAACCAGCAGAGCTAGAAATACGGAATGCAGTTCTATCTCCTAAACATCGCGAAGCTACAGGCCCTGATGATATCCTTCCGAGTTTATTTATGTTTGAAGGCGATAAAATTTCTTTGAGCTTTGACAATTTTTTCGTATTACATGATATGAAAGGACCGTACCGCGTGCTTTGAGTGAGTTGACCATCATTCCTACGTTCAAAAACGGCAATCGTAATTTGTATTGTAACCATCGTGGTATAAGCTCAATTCCAGTTGAATCTAGGTTATTTGTTTCGATTTTTTACGCTGAATTAGCACTGATTGAATCACGTACTAACGAGGAACAAGTCGGATACCGATCAATATGCGGTTGTTTAGATAATACTTTTGCCTTAATTCAGTTTCTTGAACAGTGAAATGCATATCACAGTCATAGAATAGCTGTCCTCCCACACTTCAATGTTGCATTTGACTCAATGGATTGCAATGTACTAATCGCCATTCTGTCGTAAATTGGTATGCGCACCAAATTTGCAAATATTGTACGTGGTCGCTACACAAACAATTCTATTTCTGTCAAGGACTACAATTTTACTACCAGCAGTGGTATTCGTCAAAACTGTCCGCATACCTCATTTTTGTTTAAATTTGTAATAGATGATCTTATGAATTACACTCTTTCATACGTTCAAGATGCATGTGTCGATGTTCTGGCGAGCGGTAGTTTAGTCGATCATAATTATTCAGACGATTTCATATTATTATTCGGCAACCGTAATTCTGCTCAGGTCACATTGAGTAGATTAGCAGTTGTTTCGTCTTCAGATTTGTAATTCGCACCCTCTACATATATGATAATTTTAGAAGATCATCCATCATTCACTCCAACTCTGCGTCTGCAGATTGAAGATCTAAACATAGTTGACAAGTTTACATACTCAGGCAACATGTCTGACGCATCTGTTCGTACAGTCTTATTATACACTAGTGAATCTCGACTCAGTATGGGTGGATAAATTTAGACGCCTACCGGCATTCGATCATAGTTGTTTGAAAATCATGACATGTATTTTACCAACAACGAATAACCAACGCTGACATCCGTAAGGCGTATTTTTGTATTGGACAACAAGTACCCCATCAACTGCATTGGTCCGTTCAAGTTTCGCAAATGACCTCAACTCGGTTACTAACTGGAGTATTGTTCTCTCACTTAGCGCCAGATTGGCGTCAGTAACAAGGTGGGCCAGATTTTGACATGGACAAACCTGTATGTCAACTACATTCTAATTGGGCACCATGAGACGCACTTGTCTGTCAGGATGGGTCCACACTCTCATCATAGTTCTTGGTTGTAAACTTCGCACGATATGGATGCCATATGAGCTCCACCTAAAGGAAAAATTGACTAACCAAGTTACATTAGTTATTATATAACTGAAAATTGTGTGTAGTGTAGTGTGCGGCAGGATAGCTCAGTGGTTAGAGCACCAGATTCCGAAGCAGACGTGCCCAGGTTCGTATCCTGTCCGCTGCAAATTCTGGCCAGTACTTGATGAGTTCCCAATAAGGACGAAAACGGTCTACTGGATGAATTGCCTTCTCTACACTATACAATTCTTAGTTTATTCTGATATATGTAAGTAATTAATGGGTCAGGTGTTTATATCAAGACCGCAACCTTGATTATAATAATTGTTATCACCACCCGCGCAACCAATGTTCGTTTAAGAAAGCTGTATTGTCGATTTTGCCTTGCCTTAAAGCTGACTTGGCTGTAATGGTTTTGTTTTGAGGTCTATTTTTCTTTACTTCTGTGTGGTATCTAGGTAAATACACTCCTAGTATCCTCCTCTAATAGATCATTCTCATTTTATAATTTTTTACCAAAATTATTTTATTATTCTTTTGAAATGCGAGCTTTAATAAAATTCATTGTACCCTTCTTATGTGCAAAAACAAAAAGAAATTTTATCATATATAAGAAAATTTTCTTTCTCATGGTCTTCTCAAATATCTACTCATGAACATATCTTTATATATAAATTGGAAAGCAAAACAAGATAGAAATATTTGAACATAGAGAGAGTGTGGAAAATAGAAACCAATCAAATTGCAGAGCGACACTAATGGCCAGTTCAAGCAGAACACTTGTACCGTGAACCAACATGGTCTGCATCAGTATTTGCATTACAGCAATTTTGTGCCATTTCAATATAAATTATCAACAGTTCGTGGTTGCTTTTCAAGAATTGACAGGTTGGTTAGTCAAGATTCTAAAGAAAATGAATATAATAAAGCAATTAACGATTTACTGTCTAATGGCTATCCCAGACAATTAATTGAATCAATTATTAAAAGGGGAGTTAACCTGAAACAGACCTACTTTGGGCCAGAAAAGAAAACCGTCTACCTAAACATCCCATTTAAGGGGGATGCAGTTTCCGGAATGGCACAAAAGAAAGTTGAAACAGCATTGACACGCACATTTAATGCAGCCAAACTACGAGTGTTATTTAGGGTAACACACTTGCCTTTACCGGCAATCAAAGAGAAACAGCCGTTAATGTCGATATCAAATATTATTTACCAATATACATGCGCAAGTTGTCGATCAGCTTACGTAGGCCGATCGACCAGACGGTTAATTACTCGAATGAGAGAACATTGCAACTTGAACGCCTGTTTTAAATCAAATGGTTAATACACGTCTGCTATTGCGCAACACATCATCGAAACAACGCACGTATGTTCTACAGACGTAGCATTCAAAGTAATTACTAAAGGCAAAAACAAAAGGGAGCTAGCCACATACGAAGCCTTATGGATAAACAAATTGCAGCCGGATTTATGTAAGCAGAAGAAGCACGTACAAGCATTGAGCTTGAACTGGATGTGACGCACGCAATTTGATTGGTTTCTATTTTTCGCACTCTCTTTGTTCACATATTTCTATCTTGTTTTGCTTTCCAATTTATGTATAAAGGTATGTTCATGAGTAGATATTTGAGAAGACCATGAGAAAGAAAATTTTCTTATATCTGATAAAATTTCTTTTTATTTTATTATTATTATCACTTTTTAAACCATTTTAGTGTTGTTTAGTTTTATTATGGTTATATGAAATTAAACATTGGTGACTAATAACTTTTGTATTGCTGTGTATGACAATGGTGATAATGTTATCCTACTAATCTTCGAGTGATAAAAAATCTAAGAGAAGAAAACGAAATATAACCCACCTATTCTTGCTAGGAGTGAGCGACCTGGTGTTCTTTTACAGCCGTTTGCGTGACTGCATATTTTTCTTGGTTTTTTATTAGTGAAGCATCACATTCTAAGTTTTGATGTAGTATTGTTTGTAATTATGATGCCGGTGAAAACCAGGACCGGCGTGGGTACTTATTGACCTCAATTGTGCGACTTTGAACTTTGATCATAGTCTATCGAAATTAGGCCTTACCTTTGGCGAATTGATTTTATCATTTTAAATGATTTACAAGTACCTACTTTATGTGAAGTATTGTTCACCTTCATATTGGGCTCTCGAAGAGTATTGCTACATGAAAATATGATTTTATAAAAGGAAAAGTAGCAGAAAGACAACAGATTGCCTTTTGATGAGATTTTGCGCCGATATAAAGAAAATATAGTCAAATCTGTAAGGAGTAATATTGTGCTTCATTAAATTGATGATGTTTTTTGTCGAGAAAACTAAAACTATAAATACCAGTACAGTTGGTTATTAATAAAGCATTAAATATTCTTTTATAGAAAACCGTAGGACTTAAACCGCCTCTTTGGACTGTCATTATCAAATAAACTGAAATATTATAGCCATTGTACGCAAGAGAAATTCTGTTTTTCCTTATGGTTTGATTATTACGTTAACAAGTTGAATATTAGCAGACAATGATCTAATTGACCTGGTTACAATTAATATCTAAATTAAGAATAAACGCTAAATTGTTGTAGGCAAACTCGATTATCCTACGTCGTTATATCTCCCTCCCACAATAGCCGTCTTTCTGGACTTTAAGGGTACATTTGAATTGATAGATCGCAATGTTTTATTCCATATTTTGTCGAAAAGCGGTGTGCCCACAAAATTTGTTTTTAATTATATGCGCTCACTACACAAAAACTTCTCAGTGGCGTTAATGTCTACAACGAATTAACGCATAACTTTACAACCAGCAGTGGTGTTCGTCAAGGTTGTCCACTTTCCCCATTTTAATCGATGCTATTATGAACAACACTCTCCCACACATTCAGGATGCTGGAGTTAAAGTTGTCCCGGGCGATAAACAAGTCGATCATGACTATGCGGACGATATCGTACTATTCGACAATCAGGATGCTGCCCAGGCCACCTTGAATAGAATAACAGACGTTGCTCCGTCTTTCGGTATGAAATTCGCACCCTCTAAATGTAAGATACTGTTACAGGATCACCCACCACTCGCTACATCGTTGCGACTGCAGAATGAAGATCTAGACAGTCGACAGGTTTACATATCTTGGGAGCTCATTCAATAACTTAGGCAATATGTCCGACGAGGTGAGAATACGAATCGCGAAAGCTAGAGTAGCTTTCTCGAACCTTCGTCCTTTTTGGGAGAAACGCAAATATTTCACTTTGACTTAAAGGTCGTGTACTGCGCGAGTCTTACTATACGTTAGTGAAACTTGGCCTCTTAGAGTTGACGATTTGAGACGCTTTCAGGCATTCGATCATCGGTGTTTGAGAAGTATAGCACATGTTGGTTACCAACAACGAATAACTAACGTTGACATCCGTAGACGTATTTTTGAATCTGTCAATAAGTGCTCCTCGTTAGAAAAACAAATGAGGCTCCATCAACTTCGTTGGCTCGGTCACGTTTTGCGTATGCCCTCATTTCAATAGCCAAGTTGAGCTCTGTTCTCTCATCCAACGCCAGATTGGCGTAAGAAACAAGGTGAGCAGATTTTGACATGACAGAAACAGTTAAAGTCACTTACATTCAACTTGGTTAGTATAGGACCTACTCGTCTGCCAGGATGAGGTCCTCGTGCGCAACATTGTTCTTGGTTAGAAACCTGTGATATGGCATCGAATCGAGCTCAGTGGCGATCTTGTTGTAGATGCCTATTAGAATCATCTTCGTAACTTTCTATTCTTATTAAGGCAAAGTTAGCTGTGAGGGTTGGTCTGTTTATGACGTGATACAGTGAAATCCGCAAGGAAGTTGTACTGTTGATGTTGTCTTGTCAGAATGCTAACTTGGCCATAATGATGTTGTGTGGAGGTTTAGTTGCCTCATTTCTGTGTGTTATACTAATAAATTTGCTCATTGTAGCAAGGTATTCCTTCTCTCCCTCTCTGTCCCTGTCTCCTAAATATCAATAATAATTTGTCTAATATATTATTTCTGTTTTCATTTATCAATTTTTTCCACTTATGGTTATATGGCAGTGAAAAATTAGTCACTTTTGACTTTTGTATGGCTGGACATGATGATATGTGCGTTTAAAAGACATAATTCATTCGTTTACTTTTGTATTTTTGAAAAGCTTTGAATCAGTGGTAAATTCTTAAAATTAAAGTTATCGAGCTTGACATGAAGATAAATCATATTGTGTCTAAATAATCACACAACATAGTAAATTTAAAGTCATTGACACTTACTGACACTTTTCGACCTCCGACTATTTTTAGATCATGACGGCAAATTTACTAACGAAGATCAAACACAAATGCACATATATGGAAAGCAAAATTAGATATGCGGGCCTCATCTCTAGTAGTCTCGCCTACATTGTTCTTGAATGGAAATGTCGACTGTACGATTTCTGTGCCGTCGCAAACATTGAATTTTCCAGCTTTTGATATTTTTGTATAAGTTATACATTAAAATAATCATTGCTTGCGCCGATGATCATAATAAGTATTTATATCAAGTTTGTGAGCTTGATATAACTACCTATACGATTGTATTTGGCTCGTCGTACAACATAGCAAGGTTCCCGTCACTTACATCTGTTGATGTGTTTAGACGTTCATGATTAATATCAGAACACGACAGAAAAATTTATTAACGAGGATCAAACCGAAATGCATGTATAAGGAATGAAAAATGGTACATTGCTTATCATTTGTAATAGTTCAGACAACCAGACCGCTAGAATGGCATTCTCTGTTTTCATTCGAACTAATGGAATAAATTTATCATTAAATACGTTTAGCACTATCTCATTTCCATCAAGGGACATTTTTTCTTTTTATATTTCTTTGATTTACAGATTTTGCATAGACGATGTAGTAAATCTTTTTTTAAATATTATACATACATTCCTGTTGGTCCATCGTAATTTAGTTTAATGTTGAGCACTGACGATCATGAGAATTCGAAAAGCGTAAGTGCGTTTACTTGACGGCAATTTTGTAATTATGTGTGACTTTCAAAAGATTGAAGCGATACTTTTCACATACTTGAAAGCTTTATTTAGTAAAAAAACTTGCAATGATTTATTACCGTTGCCTAGGTAGCATAGCTCATTTAGAAAGGCAAAGAATAAAGTTGGAATGCGCGTTTATTATCCGATTACTAATCTTTATTTTCACATTATTAATCATATTTTACTTCTACTGACTGAACTGTTGGTCATCGAAGTTATGGCTTCTGAACGTGCACCAGGGAGGCAGATGTGGCATGGTAGAGACCTAAAGCTCTATTGTTGCAGATTTCCAGTAAAATCCATCCATTTTAGTTTCTTTTTACTGGCGAGTTCTGTGCTCGATGAAATTAAATTATGCAGTGACTTGCCTTTCTAATATACTTGGCCTAGGACTTGTACTGAAGGACTGTTTAGGCGGCCTCGATCATGTGTGCTATTGAAGTAAATTACTTACTATAGGCTAGATTCATAATTGCACTAATCTTAAATCTTTCATAATGTATCAACGCTATTTTTGTATAATTTTTTAAGCACAGCGAAGTCAAGCCTTAGTCATGCTGATATAAAACTAACTATGATTATGATGCTGATGGCTCTAAAACGGATTATTTATAGAGGCGTATGTTCAATGATGCTAATCATTTTATTTACAATCTAGATTAACTGTGAAGAGCATGTTAATACACACATTATTTTTATAGACTGGATCTTACCGTTCGTGTGATGGTTTTTTCGCCTTTATTACTCAATTAAGCTACTTTGGTGGATTTCAGCGCTATTTGAGTTTCTCACATTAGGCAGGCCAGTGTGGAGAGGCTAATTTAACAATCTTAACTCATTGTGAATGACTGGTCCAGTGCTTATATGCAGTCTACAAATAAATATAATTTTCACGAATATACGACGGTGAGGCATCAGTTTTTTAAGCTAATAAGAGGTTGTTTTGGTTTGCTGATGTTACATGAAACGTTTTCTTTCTTGTAGATGCTGCTGCCAATACCACCACAAATGCTAACTTTTACGGAGTTCTTGGGACTGGTTTCCTAGGTTACAAATCAATGCCATTAAATAGTCTTCCTAATGATTACGTCATCAACAAAATGAGCCTGTTTTGGCCAGATAAGTCCAACCTGCCAGATCGCAGAGGTGTTAATTTCAAACGAGTTAATGGCCAGAAGCCGCAGTCCGGTAATGAATATGATCGTCATTCGGACAAATCAAAGTTTTCTTCGCCATATCATCTTTCAAATGCTCAAAGTTCTTTAGTAACTGCCGATAACAGTGAGAAATCGGTGGCTTGTTCCGTTACTTCACCAGTTGATGAGCCTAGTCTATTTTCTGGTAGTCGATCGCGTGTTGTCTGCCTATACTGTGGAAAGACGCTATTATCTACTTCTTTGTTGCACTGTCACAATCAACACAGTTGTGCTGTTAAGTACCAGCGGCTGCAGTTTCTAACATTAGCTCGACATGGTCGGCGAGCACGAAATTCAAAATACATGGTATGAGAACATTTGAATAAAAATATGGACTCTTTTATTAAACAGAGTACATTTGAATATTTTTTGATTTGCTAGTCTTGTTAACAATGTAAAAAGCACTCTTCTTGTTGTGTACTATTAGCTGCCTTAACAACCTTGTTGTTTACATGGTTTCTATTTTTATGATGCACTAATCTTAGTCGTATTCCGTATATTCAATTGCAGTCAGCATTATCATCATGTCTTGAATACCTGTATAAGTACAAATTTACAGTTCTTTTGCTAAACTAGGAATTCCCTATTCCTATTGGTAATGCTCAGTCGAGTTCTTGGTGAATTAAAAATAATCTCTCGTTCGTAATATATTTTGCCCATTTTGTTCTGCCCATCTTTTGATTTTCGTTTTTACTCCAATATTTTTATAGACAAATTTGTCCGAGATGGGCGACGAAATAGCGTCACATCGATACCATTCAGATACCACAAGGCTTTGTATCACTACAGGGAAACTTCAAGACGATAAGTTGCTGATTTCTCCGTCAAATGGAACAGTATCAGCCAACGAATGTAGACTTTTTCCAACTAGTCAAAAAGTATGTTAGAATGCTTGTTAATTTCAACGAACACTAAACTATAATCGAGATAGTGTTTACTTAAAGCTAGCATAATCTGCATTTATCTTATCAAATGTGAATTTATAATAAATAAAAGACACCATGGAGACATACTGTAAAGTTTATTACTTAGATTGCCATATTTTGACTTCCGAGTTGTTGCTCTCAAAGTTCTGCTTTATATATATATATATATATATATATATATATATATATATATATATATATATACAATTTACATTTTAATTCAGGATTGTTATTATCTGAGTTTTCGATATAATCTCGGTATATAACCATGACAAATTAAAACTTACAATGATTACATACTGCATCGGCCGTCGCGCAGTATAAATGGGTCTCTGTTGTTGAGCCGCACAGAGTGGATAAAAGTGAAATCGAGCCACTGCAGGCAGACTTTATCTTCGATTCTGCCTCATTTCCTTCCCTTCCTATCTCTCAATCTAACAATAACACTCTTTTAGATACTATGAATATGGTTGGTTCAGATCATAACACTGAGCCCAATACCAGGTTGCCAAATATCGAAAATGGTTCTAGTAGACGATCATTCATTAAACCTAGGTTAGGTTTTAACGTAGGCGCATTTAATGTGCGAACATTAAAACAACTTGGACAGCAAGAATCTCTTGCTCGTATGTTGGATAAATTAGAAATCGACATATGTTCCGTATCTAAAACTAGAACAAAGGATCCTAGTACATTACAGAACTGGTTGCACCATCCATATCTACGCGTTATTGGCTTCGAACATCTCGTTACACAGAGTTCTCCCAAGCCGAAAAATGGGGCGTTGGTATAGACTTAGCACACGATTTGAAGCTTTCTTAATTGAATGGATCCCTTTAAATAGCGGACTGTGTACGGCACGTTTAAATACATCTACTAAAATCAATGAAAAAAACTGTTATCAACGTTGCCTCTTCATTGTATCTGCATATGCTCCTATCGATTGCAGCACAGACAAAAGCAAGGACGCTTTTTACTCCGAACTAAGCTCTTTAATAAGTAGAGCGCAAAGTTCAGATATAGTCTTGGTTATGGGTGGAATGAAAGCTCAAGTAACGCAGAATTTAATTTAGGTGGAAGTTACATTTTAATCTCAACGCTTACGGGCATTCGATCATCGATTTTTGAGAAGTATAGCACATGTTAGTTACCAACAATGAATAACTAACGTTTACATCCGTAGACGTATTTGTTAATCTGTCAATAAGTGCTCCTCGTTAGAAAAACAAATATGGCTCCATCAAATTCGTTGGCTCGGACAAGTTTTGTGTATGCCCTCATTTCGATAGCCCACTAGAGCTCTGTTCTCTCATCCAGCACCAAATTGGCGTAAGAAACAAGGTGGGCAGAAACAATTGAAGTCACTTACATCCAAATTGGTTAGTATAGGACCCACTCGTCTGCCAAGATGGGGTCCTCGTGCGCACAATAGTTTTTGTTTAGAACCCTTGGGGATATGGCAACAAATCGAGCTCATTGGCGATCTTGTTGCAGAGATCTAGTAGAATCATCTTCGTAACCTTCTTTTCTTAGTAGGGCCAAGTTAACTGCAAGGTTTGGTTTGTTTATGACGTGTTACAGTGAAAGCCGCAAGGAAGCTGTATTGCTAATGTTGCCTTGCCCCAATGCTAACATGGCCATATTTGTAGTGTGGAGACTTTTAGTTTGCCTCATTACTGTGGGTTGTCCTAATAATTTTACTCATAGTAACTAAGTATTCCTTCTCTTCTTCGTACCTCGCACTCTCTTAAATCTTACTAATAATTTGTCTGAAATTTTATATCTTTTGTTATTTATATATTTTTTCGCTTCTTATTTTTATGTTGCCGTAAACCATTAGTCACTTTTGACTTTTGTATGGCTGGGCCTGATGGTGATGTCAAGTTCAGCGTATGGTTGTTTTTAACATCATACTTTAATTCATAAATGCAAGAAATCAAAATGCGCATGCAAAAAGATGCATAAATTCGTTAATTAATGCTTGCAGACTTATATGAAATCATTATTCCATCCATTCATTCATTCAAACATACATGCATTCACATACATACATACATACATACATACATACATACATACATACATACATACATACATACATACATACATACATACATACATACATACATACATACATACATACATACATTACATACATACATACATACATAAATACTCTAAGTGATATGAACCCTAATTTGTGTTTTGCACCCCAACCCTAACTATTGAGATTATTCTAATAATGCAATATTTAGAAGTAATAATTTGTCTGATGCGTGCAAAGGGTAAATTCATGTATATTGACTGCAGTTTCATTTAGATGTACGTACATGTGTATCAATTATATTTTAGCGAAGTTTTTTAGTTATGAATGAGCATACACATGCACAAGCGTTGACGTGCGCCTATTTAATGGTATGCCAATAACTGTTATTAACTTGTCTGTCTTGCGTGCAACCCGTGGTTTGAATTGAAATTTAGCATGTGCATTGGTCTTTCCGACTTCTAGTTTTATCACTCATGGCATGTTTTTAGGACGAGTGTTTCTTAATTTTTTATCTCCCCCCACCTGAAAGTGAGGGCCATCTCAGTTACGACATTTTACATTGAGTTTGTAAAACGAATAGTTAACAAATGCAATTGATAAATTATTATTCAGCCACTCTAGTCTCAGTTAGTTAGATGAAAATACAAGATATAAAATGCACACACACACACATGTGACACGCGAATATCTAATGAAAGGTCAGTCTGAAGTATAAATATTATGGCTAGAGGAAATAACGCACTTGCTTCATTAGTTTCGTTTGTTAAACTTGTGAGGTATATTGCAACTGATGAAGGCTAGCTATAAGTTTAGCCGAAATATTTTAACAAAAGAAAACTACTGGAAAAATTAAAGCTGCGTTAGTCAAAACGCAGATCAGGTAATTTTAAGTACTCAGTGAGTTCGCCTGGTTAAAGTAAAACGCTGAGATTCTCTCGATAACTATAAGAATAGAAAAATACAAATTTGATTCAATTTGCAGAACTAAGCAGAAATACTAGATCTTTTTTTTCAAAATTGATCAGCATAATCTAACAAAAGGCAGCCAGTCTTTGAAGTTCCTTACCTGTGTCTCTACTTCCCTTGTGAAATGATATTTTAGCTGTGATTCCATTGTATAATTAGATCAAGTAAGGTTAAATGTCAGTATGAGCACAACAATTTTTTTAAATTTTGGTAGTTATGTCAAATATTAGTTATTATTGAATAAAGATAATTCTATAAGTATTCATATTTCTTTGCTGTAGTTAAATGTTACAAAATTTGAAAATGACGAAGCGAATCGACAAGAACTTTTCGGTGAGCATTATCGGACACGTGATATTAACTCGTCAATCTCTGAGACATATTGTACTATAGACTCACGAAATGTAAGTCGGTCTCATTATATAGATCATTATTAAGCTCTTCTAGATTTGTTTACAGTTTTAAACATGATGGTTGAAGCCAGCAGCTGTTATGTTCATTTTTACATATACTGATGAATTTAAAGTGTGCTGTACTACTGTGGTTTTATTGAATATTATCTGACCATTTGCTATATTTGATTTATTCTGGTTAGAACACTTTTTTGAATGTCAGTCTGCTTATTATACATACACACAAACTAAGATCGGAGTCTCTTGCACGGAGAAAATTAAATTGTGCGATGTGTGGTGAGACCTATGCCATACGCCCCAGCCCGAATTGTTCGACTACTTGAAGCCTATTATAATAACACATGATCCTGTATTCACACTAGTAGGGAAATTTCGGAAACTAACGGTTGGTTTCCACTATCAACAAGGATTTGTCGTTGCACTCACATTATTCAGTTGTTTTTCGTTGAGGTCGTTGTAACACTTCCTGGAGTAAGGCTCGGTGGCGATGACCGGCTTGGTGACCTCGACTAAGCTGATGATTCTGTTCTGTTAGCGTTGAAGACAGACGAGCTCCAGAAATACAATAATTGTACTCCGGAACTGTCCATCTTGTACGGTTTTTAGCTAAATTCCCCTATAGTAGTCGTTGTGATCAATTTTGATCAGAAGCCTAAATCATGCTGGATGATACTTTACTGGCAGTTCGAGAATTCAGTTACCTGGAACACCAAGTGATATGGATTTAATCGGCTTCTATGGAAATTTAAATCCGCATTGGATTTGATTGACAAACTGTGCAAACTACTATGAAATCGCCTACCAAGTCAAGGGTCTTCAATTAGAATAGACTTTTGGTTCTCATCTATGCCTCTAAAACCTTTGCGCCTGAGCGTCAGGAGGCACCATTTAAGACCAGATCAGATATTTTAGGCCTCTGTTAAATACTCCATTCACAATGAACCTTGTGGAATGCCGATTGCGTTGGTTTGAGCATTGTTTGAAAAGGACACTCACAATTTCGGCTCGCCACTATTTCAAGACAACATAGAAGGTTGGCTGGAACTGTAAGAGGGGTAAATCAGCAATCTCGCGACTTCACTCTAATATTCTCCCCGTCAGATTTTCACTAACTAAGAAACTATAATGATGGAGAATTGTTGAGAATCTACCAGAAACAGGGTCCAATGAAGAGGCTTGATTAATCTTATTAATATATGACTTCTTGGAAGCCGCATACGGGGCATCCACACCTGCGTTTGTGTTTGTTTATGTGCACGTACGTTTTAAAATAATAGCTCATCATTTGCATTACGTACTTTCTTCATAACTGGTAAATGTTAGCACAGCAAATAATGATAGTCATTATCAGAAGTGAATAAGGCACGATAATGATTTTTTATTTAAATTATCGTGTTTTTATTTGCTTTTTTTTAAATAACTTGTACAAATTTGACATTAGTCGACCTTCTCAAACTTACAAAAGCGCATGTTCTGCTGTCGTTATTGCGACAAAACATTTGGCCACAAGAGCACCCATGACAGGCATATTAAAGAGCGACACGGTGGCGCCCCTACGAAGCAGTGTTCCTTTTGCTCCCTAGCTTTTTATCGGCAGCATCATCTTGACTCGCACATTGCCAGACGACACAAACCGCAGTTGCCCATGCCAGTGTCAACTGATTGTGTGACAGTGAACATAGTTGATGCTCCATCCTCTCCCTTCTCGAGTAGGTTTATTTATTGGTTAAAATCAGGGAATTCATTTGTTTCAACCTCATCATAAAATTGAACTATCCGATTCATTATGTTAAATACACATTACGTTTTTATATTGCGAATAAGCTTGAATTAAAGAATTTTTGTCACCACACGCAAAATTAATGAGTGTTTAACGTATTACGCTTACTATAATCATGGTTGGGGTCTTTATATGATCACCTGACCCATTTTTTATATGAATTTGTCATTATAAACTGAGTATTGTATAGTGTAGAAAAAGCAGTTCATCCAGTAGATTGTTTTTGTTCATCTTGAGAACTCATCACGCACTGTCCAGAATTTGCCGCGGACTGGGCTCGAACTTGGGCACATCTGCATCGGAATCTGGTGCTCTAGCCACTGAGCCGCCCTACCGCACATTCCACTCAATTTTCAGTTGTATACTAACCAATGCTTCTTGGCTCGCCTTTCCTTTAGGTGGAGCCTATATATCATCATGCACATCCATACAAAAACCAAAATTGACTCATGTTTCACTGCCATATAACCATAAGAAGCGAACATAGTTATTCGTATTGTTCTTGATTTCACGTGGACTGTAAAAGAACACTAGGTCGCCCATTCCTGATGAGAGCTTATACATAGCATCCATTTAGCCATAAATTTTCAACTAACCATCCCTGATGTGTCATTATAGAACAGAAACCACATTACATGAGCAAGTGGTATTGAAATGAACATGTCTATAATTAGACTAACATTGGTTGTATATGCGGTGATAACAATTACTTTTAATCAAGTTTGCGATCTTGATATAAACACCTGATCCATTAGGTACATACATTTGTCAGTTTAAACTAAGCATTGTTTAGTGTTGAAATGGTAAATCATCCAGCAAACAGGTTTCGTTCATCACGTATTGTCCAGAATTTGCGTCGGACAGAGCTCGAACATTTGTTTTTCATTTATACTAGAAACTTAATGTATACAATGTACTAATTTATCTCACAATGGGAACTTTATAGTGTAGGTTTAGCTTTATACTTTGTCAGGCTTTTATAGAAATACTATTATCTCTTACAAGACTGTTTATGTATTAATATACTTTTAGTTTTGCTATGCATAGAGAAATCCTAGACGTGTTGTTAAGCTTAACTAATATTTGCTGATTGTAGTAGTATGCAAGTTAATTAAGCGGTGCATTTCCTTTATCGGGTCTCTTTCTCTATTTGGCTAGCCATCAACTATTCACTCAAGACCCTATAGATAGTAAAATTATGCGAATTTGTGCGTATTTGTGTGAAATATAATCACTGGCTTATGGCGTAAATTCAATCGGAATCTGGCAATATTAGGTCTTTAAACGAACATTGGTTGCGCGGGTGGTGATAACAATTATTATAATCAAGGTTGCGGTCTTGATATAAACACCTGACCCATTAATTACCTACATATGTCAGTATAAACTACGAATTGTATAGTGTAGAAAAGGCAATTCATCCAGTAGACCGGTTTCGTCCTTATTGGGAACTCATCAAGTTATCACCACCCGCGCAACCAATGTTCGTTTAATTATATAAATGTTCATTTCAATACCACTTCCCCATGTAATGTGGTGTCTGTTCAGTAATGACAGATTGGGCATGGTTAGTTGGAACTTTGGGTCTAAATGGATGCCATATGAGCTCCACCTAAAGGAAAAATTGACTAACCAAGTTACATTAGTTAGTATATAACTGAAATATGTGTGTACTGTAGTGTGCGGCAGGATAGCTCAGTGGTTAGAGCACCAGATTCCGAAGCAGACGTGCCCAGGTTCGTATCCTGTCCGCGGCAAATTCTGGCCAGTACTTGATGAGTTCCCAATAAGGACGAAACCGGTCTACTGGATGAATTGCCTTTTTATCCTGTCCGCGGCAAATTCTGGCCAGTACTTGATGAGTTCCCAATAAGGACGAAACCGGTCTACTGGATGAATTGCCTTTTCTACACTATACAATTCTTAGTTTATACTGACATATGTAAGTAATTAATGGGTCAGGTGTTTATATCAAGACCGCAACCTTGATTATAATAATATTAGGTCTTATTTAAAAGAGACTATTTACTCTACATCAACTTTGTTGCGCCCTCAGTACCCAATGAAAAGCTGACCATCGTGGTTCTATGCGATTATGGTCTATCTATTCATGGTTGAATTTTAATGCAAAATATGCATGCATAATGTAGCTGAATTGTATCAAGAGGCTTTTATGATGGTTGGATTTGCAATTTTCATCAACTAGTCTAGAATTAATGTTAAGATATTAACTCGAATTCCATTTTACTAGCTTTTTTTCGATATGGTTTATTTTCTTATAGTGTCATATATTAATTGAATTTTTAATTCAACGTAGCATGGAAATTATCAATCGCTGAATTCTAATATTCCACCTAAACGCCACATTCTTTAGCCAGTCAAAATCTGTTATTACTTAACGAAATGCTTAAGTGCTAGTAGGTACGTGCCCAACAAACTTGGTGTATTAGTCCTCAGTCAAGTACGGTCTCTTTTCATTATTAAATGTCAGGTTGGGTATGCATTTTCCTTCTTGAACACTCGAACTGTTAAAAGAAAGCAGAATCTCCTTTTCTCTTGCGAAAGGCTCGATTCAGGCTCATTTTAATGAGCATTAAGCAATCCTTGCCTCTCGGAAACAAGTTTTGTTGATGCTGTCCTCCTACAGTTCGCCGGGATGAAGAAATAACCTATGTTCTAGTCAAGAGCCATCATTTTTGTGAACTAAAGAATTTGTGCATATAGTCAAGTAAAACACTGGCCTATAATTGTAGTGATTATTTAATCTTCGGTATCAAGACACGGTAGCATTGCTTGATCTTTCCTCTATTTCGTATATGCCCGTAGCCATAGAAATTCCGGCCTGACGACCGGCGAGGGATTGGTAGCATGAACCTTGCCGGGCCATAAAGGGACACAGCCTTCATCCCGTTTCATGTGAAGCCTCGAGTTTGGTCTAACTGCGCTGTAACGTTTTTTGTTAAATGTGTAGTGACGGAATGAGAGCAAGCGTTCCAGGCGTGACAGGCAAGTTTCGGCCGCTGAAGGAAACTTTGGCTACTGGCATCTGGCCAGATAGTGCTCATCAGCCTTGGTTGTCAGACTATCTAGGAGAAGGAAGACTCTGAATACAAACCATCACTAGGATTGGGCGACCTAGTGTTCTTTTACAGTCCACATATAATCATGATTAGTAAAAATTAAAATGATTACATACTGCATCCACCGTCGCGCAGTATAAAAAGGGTCACCTTATCTGCTGAGCCGCGCTGGGTGGATAAGCGAAATCGGGCTACTGCAGGCAACTTTATCTCCGATTCTGCCTCCTTTCCTTCCCCTTCCTCTTCTCAACTTAACAATAACACTCTTTTAGATGCACAACAAATATGGCTGGTTTGAATCATAACACTAGGCCAATACCAAGTTTTCAGAAAATATCGAAAATGGTTCTAGTAGACGAGCATTCGGCTTAAACCTAAGTTAGGTTTAACTTAGACACATTTAATGTGCGAACATTAAAACAACTTGGACAGCAAATCTATTGCTCGTACGTTGGATAAATTAGAAGTCGACTATTTTTGCGTATCTGAAACAGAAATAGGATCCTACGTGCGTTACAGAACTGGTTGCACCATCCCTATCTACGCGTTATTGGCTTGGACATCTGGTTCAAGTTTTCTCTCAAGCCGGTAAATGGGGCGTTGGTGTACCGTTAGCGCGCGAGATGAAGCTTGCTTAATTGAATGGATCCTTTAAATAGTTGATTGTGTGCGGCACGTTTAAATACATCTTCTAAAATCAAAGCAAAAAACCGTTATCATCGTTGCCTCTTCGTTGTATCTGCATATGCTCGTACCGATTGCAGCACAATAAAAAGCAAGGACGCTCTTTACTCCGAATTAAGCTCCTTACTAAGTAAAGCACGAAGTTCGGATATAGTCTTGGTTATGGGTGACATGAATGCTCAAGTTGGTCGCTTAAGCAACACAGAATTTCATTTAGGTGGAAGATACACGCTAAGCTCGACTTGCAATGATAATGGTGAACGGCTTTTGGATAGCTGCGCTGAACATAGATTATATTTAAGTAGTACAAATTTCAGACGTAGTGTAAGATGTTGCGCTACATGGCGTCCTCCAGCACCCGGACAACGGTGGACTCAAATAGATCATGTAGCAATTAGTTATAGATGGCGTGGTTGCACCCAGGAATGTCGCTCGATTTGGAACACTTATGTCGACTCGGACCATGCACGTTATCCGTTGTAGATTTGCTCTAAAATTTTCCGGGAAAATAATCAAGAATAAACCCCAAATTGATGTAGGCAAACTCGAACAACCGTCCTTCCGACAAAACTATGACATTATTCTTAAGGCTAATCTAACTGGTCTGGATGAGCGAAAATCCGAATTTACTTTGGTTCAAGATATGTTCCACTATTCACAATACAGGTAATGCTATGTGTGGCATTGCAGGCCCCCCGAAGAAATAATCACTGACTCTTGTGAAACCTGTGGAGATCCTCGAAACAAGGCGCCAAATTCCACCTGGCTCGACTCATAATAATATCCGTCGCAATATTAGACGGCAACTTAAGCGCAGCTCTAAAAGGCGATCTCGAAAACTTTTGGAGCAGAATGGCTGAAGAAATGGAAGTAGCTTTCGCGTCAGGTAACGGTCGCTGTTTGTTCCAACTTATCCGCACAACAGGTCCGAGAAAGTTAAAAGTTCATGAAACCATAAATGATAGTAACAACGATTTAATAACCGATAAAATAAGTCGTCTTGCCAGGTTGGGCTGAACACTTTAGAGGTCAATTTTCTTGGCCACCCGCGTCAGCTCCGCTTCC